>PPHD01013217.1:0-17490 GCA_002909625.1 Bambusicola thoracicus | reverse complement strand
TAGAATAGGCTCTGTTTCTTCCCTGACTGTTAAACGAAAAAAGAGAGAGGTAACTGTTGAGAGTCGGTTCACGATTTAGCACAAACAAGTTACAAAATTTTTCTCAAGGGAAGAGATATTCTTGGATATTCACAAAACAAAATATTCTCATCCAAAACTGACTATTCTGTATGAAAAATGTGATTTGTATTGTCATTAAAATGTGCCCTATGAGCAGAATTTTCTGATAGAAATGAGTTTTGTCAAAAAAAAAAAAAAAAAAAAAGCCAGTAATTTTCAATCAGGTTCATCACCAGCATCACACTGCCTCCCCACCAACCCAGGCTTCCCTCCCATATGTCCTGGAGCAGCCATCCTGCTGCCCGCTGCACCCCCTGCCACAGGACCCCACATGCACTGTACTCCATGGGGAGGGGCTGCAATTTTGGCTGCCCAAGGTAACTGGGGAACTTCCAGTTTGCACCCTGCCTTACTTCCAGCAGACTCACTAAGCATAAAGACCTCCGTAATGGCAACAACTCGAAGACTGTTTATCTACCTTTTGCACCATATGTGAGCACTGTATTTGAGAGATCTTAAGGTCCTTCTAGCCTATTTTTCCCTGTCACAATTTCATCCTGTCCTTTCAACTCTTTCCACTTGCCTACTTTTTAAAAACAAAGCCCCTGGAACGACGTTTGTTTTCCAAGAGAATTTGCTTGTTTCAGTCTTAGGGCAATAGGGTCTTTCACCTTTCACCAATGGGTAGAAATATTTCTGTTGACTTCTCCAGCCCCTTACGCCCTGTTCCATTCATCTTTGCTAAAGGGCATTTCATTGGCAGTTCAGATCAGGTCACCTACTAGTAAAACTTGTCTCCATGCCTCTTAGATCATGAACACTTTAGAGCAGGGACTGACTCACTTTCTTCTGCTGAAGAAGTTTCTTATTCTGCTTAATACAGTTTAGATTTCAATTTATATATTATATAGAGAGATTTATAGCACAAAAATACTGAACAATTAAAAACTATAATTACAATTTATGGTATATTTTCTGATTCCTAAACACATTACATTATCAATCAAATTATATATGTCTAGCTGAAACTCAATAATGTATACTTTTGGAAACTCTCATTTATAGCCAAGCATCAGTCATTGAGGTATGCCTGCTTGGAAAGAGCAAAGTAACATTTCTGCCCACTGGCAAGAGGTGAAATAAAAGATACAGTTGCCTCAGAACCAAAACAAGCTAAAAAAGTCCCTTCTGCCCCAAGTTGTGCCTAAACCTCAAAACATGCTAGCATCTTACACATGTCAAGAGGGTTATTTATGAAACTATTTGCTTGTTAGTCACTGCAGTACATTCCGTCCCTCTGCTAAGATACTGTAAATTCAAGAATAATGAGTAAAGTCTTACTTTGGAAGAAATATTTATATTTATCAGAAAAAGAAAATTATCAGCTTGCTCCAAGGCAGAAGCAGTCTTTCAGTGACTAGCAGTATGCACTTATGTGATGCACTCTCTCCTTGTGCTAGAGAGAGACAGACAGTGTTTATTAGTGCAAAGATTTTAGTTTGGCTGAAGCAGATTTTGCTCCTTAGCAGTCTCAGATTTTTCTTCTAGAGTTAAATGTACAGGCTTGTGCACATGCTTTCTGTTGTGTCAACTTGTGAATAACTAACATCCTCCTGCAGTGAGGGCTGGGTGCTAATAGCATGGAGTTTGCCAGACTGCCAGTGGCTTCTGAGCATTGGTGCCTGAGCAGGGGAAAGGAGAGCTCTGCTTGTACAGCCGGCCTTGTAGCTCACTTCTGCTGTTCCAGTTGATGGACCAAAGCTGAAACACGTTATGGACAATTTTTTCATGTAACAGCCACACTCTCAGAAGCTGAGAAAAAATAAAGCTTCATGCTGAAAGTGGTGGCTTTTCAGTGGTCCAGAATGATTTATGCCAAATTTATGCTTCTCTATCGCAGTATGAGCCAGGTTGTGTGTAGGAGATGATGATAAACATGAATAGCTCCATAAACTGCTCGCATAAATAAACCAGTCACGCAGATGCTTTCTCTAAAGCACAATATGGTTTGTGGTTGTTTAGGACTGGTGATCTGAAACCGGATGAATTTCTGCAGCCAGCGTGAGGCTGAACTCAATGATTCAATTGTCCACCTGCTCACTAAAACTACCACTATGAAATACAAGATGTTTTTCAAAGGAAGAGAACAGGCTGCTGTTTAAGAGTGGCTGTAAGAGCTCTCCTCTGAAAAAGTAAAACAAATAAGGAACAAGAGACCACCTTTTATGCTACATCTCAAATCTCTCTCTAGGTGAAGAAGAATCTTGAGTTAATTTTTGAAGCTGATCTCCTCATTTCAGAGGCCAGGACTGGAGCCTGGTTTTTCTCTTTTTGTTTTAAACGTTTACGGATAATAAAAAAGCAAATTGCAAGAAGATTCAGCAGTTCATTTCAGTAAGGCAGTCTCTTAGGTTAGCATGGACCTAGAAGCACTACAGAATTAGAGAATTACAGAACCACAGGAGCTGGAAGGAACCTCAAGAGATCATTGTGTCCAACCCCCCTGCTAAAGCAGGTACCTATAATAGGTCACACAGGTAGGCATCCATCCAGGTCTTTAATGTCTCCATAGATGGAGACTCCACAACCTCTCTGGATAACCTGTTCCGGTGCTTTGCGACCATTACTGTAAAGATGTTCTTCTGCATGTTGGTACAGAACTTCCTATGTTCAAGTTGTAGGCCATTACTCCTTGTCCTATTGCTGCACACCACCAAGAAGAGCCTGGCCTCATCCATTTGCCTCCCACCTCCCTTTAATTATTTATAAACATTTATCAGATCCCCTCTCAGCCTTCTTTTCCCCACACTGAATAGACTCAGGCTACTCAGCCTTTCCTCACACAGGAGATGCTACAGGCCTTTGATCACCATTCTGGCCCTCCACTGGACTCCTTCTAGGAGATCCCTGCCTTTTTTGAGCTGGGGAGCCCAGAACCAGGCACAGTATTCTAAATGTGGCCTCACCAGGGCAGAATAGAGGGGGGAGGATAACCTCTGTCTTGACCTTCTGGCCACACTCTTTTAATACAATCCATGATGCCACTGGCCTTCTCGGCCACCAGGACACACTGCTGGTTCATGGCCAACCTGCTGTCTACCAGGACCCCCATGTCCCTTTCTGCAGAGCAACTCTCCAGTAGGTCATCCCCCAGTCTGTACTGGCACATGCAGTTATTCCTCCCTAGGTGCAATACTCTACACTTGCTTTTGTTAAACCTCAACAGGTCCCTCACTTCCCAACTCTCCAGTCTGCCCTGGTCTTATTGAATGGCAGCACAGCCTTCAGGTGTATCAGCCAATCCTTCCAGGTTTTTATCATCAGAAAACTTGCTGAGGGTGGTCTCTACCCCTTCATCCAGGTCGGTAGTGAATATATTAAACAAGACTGGAACCAGAACTGACCCCTGGGGAACACCACTAGTTACAGGCCTCCAACCGGACTCTGCACCACTGATGACTGCCCTCTAAGTTCTGCCAGTCAGACAGTTCTCAGTCCACCTCACTGTTCACTCATTCATCCCGCATTTTCTAAGTTTCATCATGGGGATGCTGTGGAAGATGGTGTCAAATGCCTTGCTGAAGTCAAGGTACACAACATCCACTGCTCTTCCCCCATCTACCCAGCCAATGATGACATCACAGAAGGCTATCTGATTGGTCAAGCATGATTTACCCTTGGTGAATCCATGTTGACTACTTCTGATAACTTTCTCTTCCAATTGCTTGGAAATGGAATACAGAAAAAGTTGTTCCATCACCTTTCCAGGGGAAGAGGTGAGGCTGACCAGCCTGTAGTTTCCTGGATCCTCTATCTTGTCCTTCTTGAAGACTGGAGTCACAATGGCTATCCCTCCAGTCTTCAGGCACCTCTCCTGTTTGACAGGACCTTTCAAAGATGATAGACAGCAGTTCAGCTATCACCTCTGACAATTCTCTCAGCACATGTGAGTGCATCCCACAGAGGCCCATGAATATGTGTGCATCAGTTCTGGATACATGCTCTCTGACCAGATCCACCTCAACCAATGGAAAGTCTTCCTTTACCCAGACTCTCTCTCTTACCTCCAGGGTCTGGGATTCCCGAGGGCTAGTCTTAGGACTAAAGATAGAAGCAAAGAATGCATTCAGAATCTCTGCCTTCTCAGCATCCCGTTACCAAGGCAAATGAGCATTCCTCACGATATAACCTTTCCTCTAGAAAGGAGAGTCTAGCCAGGGATGGTGGTCTCCTCCCTGAAAGCTCTTCTGGGCAAACTGGTATACACTCAAGACCAGAATGGGAAAAGTTGAGTTTCCATTAATAGAATGTTAACCTCTTTGCTCATCAGAAAGAATGTGGCTCATGACATTATAAATGCATGTCTGTAATTATAATCATAATACCTTATAAAGAAGAACAACCATTCTGGCTGGAAATTAGCTGTAAATTTCCATGCAAACCTGAAATCTACATTAAGTGAAGGAGTCTATTTGATCTAATAAATGTAAATTTGGTAAATGTTCTCAAACAGTTAGATATAAATTTGAGTAATGCTCTCAAGTAGTCACAAGCAATAAATAGCAAAAAAAAAAAAGTAAAGAAAAAAAAAACCCTGAAAGAAAAAAAATGCTTTCCTTGGAACTGAGCACAATTCCAGCTCATTAAATCCTCATTTCTTAATGCAATGTTTGTTCTCATTATTTATCTTTATTTCGTAACAGAACACTTGTTCTCATGAAAACATAACTTTGTTCTCACACCCTTTCACAGCGCATGCCAAACTTTGCTTCTGACATGTGTCTTTTTGTTGGTATTCCACTACAACTTGGAAAAAGTAGTTACTGAATGACATGCGGGAGCCATAAACTTTGTCATGAGATGATCACAATGCCAACAAGTTATCTGTATGACCTGTTACAAAGTTAGCTGAGCTTCTGACCATTTGAACAACAACCACTGATGAAATTCTAACACAAACACAATACACATTTACTGTTATCTGAAAATCTTTGATATTTTTGACAGGAAAGCAACCTCAGATTTATAAACACTTTCCAACAGTGCAGACGTTTAATCTCGTGAAATGCATTAACCAGGTAAAGTCACGGTTGTAGCTTAGAAGAGATATTTTTGTATTCACAACTAAGGCAAATTAGAATGCTTGTTCTTTCATGGAACCATCAGTAATAAGAGATTTGGGAGCTCTGGGAGAGAGGGGGATGAAGAAGGGTTTCCAAAATGAAAACTTCAGCTTTGCATAGCAAACCCTGCATTCTATAAATATGAAGAGCACTATTTTCAACACTCCCCAGTCCAAAGGCTGAGAAGAAGTCTCTGAGAACCTCACATTTTTTAGCATTTTTCCCAGTGTTGTAGATTCTTCCTCTTCCAGTTCGACAATGCATTTAGATTCATTTTACTTATTTATGGATTTCAAACAAACGAAACTTCACCCACGCAATATACAATACCCAAGAGATATAGCTGAGGGCAGTAATTTACATAAGCAAATAAACAATATATCATTCTCGACTCCTCATGCATTTAACAAAAAGCAAACCCCCCCAAAAGTTCCAGAGAAGTTAGTGAAGACATACTTTTCCACTTCAAAGTTCTTTCAAAATGTAGTTTTAGGCCACTTCTTAGCACCAAAAGGAAAAGCAGCAATTGAGGTGCCTTGAAGAATTATCTTGAGTGTACACTTCAGTACATATATCTGTGTTATGCTGTGCGGATTTGCACAGCACAGTGCTGCAGAACTGTTGTGCAACTAGAGAAAGATGAATTATTATTTCCATTCAGAAACAAAGGAGGGCTGACCCAAGCTCCCATCGCCAACTACAATTTCCATACTCAAACTTGAATTCACTTCCTCTTTTTATCCTTCCCCTCTTCACTTCAATCTGAGTGAGCAAAAAATATCAATTTCGCTTTAATTTGGTATGTATAAATTCAAGTCTCATTTTTGTCCCTCAGCCCATTTCTAATTAGTATCCGTTTTACTATTTTCATATTTTCCATTTCACTGAGCAAAACAGAGTGCTTATCTGTCCATCTTCAGAGACAGATATGAAGCTGAAAAACAGTATCATCATCTCGTTTATTCGATCATCTAAAAAATGATGGTTTTGCACTGTTTTTAAACTATCTTTGAACTTCATTCTGGCTGGAACATTTTAATAGTAGAAGATATTGAGATCCCTATAATCAGTGAATAGTCATTAATACAAAATCACATAGCAATTCCTTATAATTATATGAAGTGTCCAAAGCATTGACCATTGAAGGAAATTATAATTAAAGTTATTAAAATGACTTAGAAAAGGAGATAGTAATTAAATCACAGTTTCTGGAATATAAAAGTGCTCTGATATTGAACAATATATATAGTTCCTCCAGAAACAAGAATGTTGGCAACTTTTCTTACTTATAGCCATTCAAAAGCTAAGGTAATTATTAGGGTAAGACTTTTTCTTTGATAGCAATATCTGAATAAAACTCTGTACCCAACAAAGTGTTTCTGAGATATTTATCCTGCTGGTTTTAGTCTGTGAAACACAGAATGAAATAGTTCAGTTGGAAGGGGCCTACAAAGATCATAAATTCCAACTGTCTGACCACTTCAGGACTAATCAAAAATTAACATACAATATTGATGGCATTGTCCAAAAGCCTCCTGAACATGGACAGGTATGTGACATCAACCAACATTCTGGGAAATCTGTTTCAGAGTTTGAACACCCAATCTTAAGTCTCCCTTTTATTGCACAAATAAAAAAAGCCACTCCTTGGCTTTACCATTGGCTGCAGAAATAGCAACACAGTGGCAGAATTAATACTGAAAGCAAAGCAATTCCTCACTGAACTACTCTGTTTTTCAATTGCAAGTGGTAATAACTAATATTCTTCCTTATCTTCAATTTGTCAGATTTACTGGAGCAAGGATCTGGTTTTATTCCCCCAAAGCCCCAGTAAACACTCACAGCAATAGGCTATCTTTGCCAATCTCCTCCTGGTTCAGTACATTAGTCATCCTGTAACACACACCAGCTCGGGCTGCAGCAGTGGACAGAGAGCCTTTCCACATGAACGTGGGGGAAGGCAGGCAGTTCTGCTGTGAGGAAATCCGGCAGCAGCTCCCAGCTACAGAAAAGTCTGCAGAACAGATTTATCTCTTCTGTGTTCATATTCCTCTCTGTTTCTTATCTTCAACTTATCACCTCACTTGAGCTTAAGTTTTTTCACTCCTATCTTCCTACCAGCCTCTCACAGAAGTATATGTGCAGGTCCTTGTCACCTAGGACTTGCTCCCAGATAAAGCAGTACTGTCCTGTGATCCAGCATCCCTTCACCTGTAGCAAGGTGGAAGCAAAGGAGAGCTCTGGTGCCTTGGAGGAATCATCACAACCAACCTGTGCATGAGAATGCACACAAGGAGGAGTCCAACTCATACTGCAACATTATTATATAGATGTACTGGGAAGGATTTTGTGACACACACCCATTATTCCTGCTGTTATACTTAACCGGCGGATTAAGGGCTCCTGAAAGTCTGGAAAAAAGCGCTCAGGTTGACTGTATTCAGAAGTAACTTCCTTAAGTAGGGTTTATGGCCTCTGAAGAGAGGCCCAGTGCTGTTTTGTTGGGATTTCTTTAGTAGCTCTGTCTGTATTTTAAACATTCTTATTTCTGCTACGTTAGAATATATTCCTAAAACTGACCTGTCCTAATAATGCTTTAGTATCAGAAAGAATATGAAGAAGGAAAGGCTGCCATTATGCCAGATAGACTGATTATATGTGATACTTTATATACAAAGCAGAAGGAAATTGCTCCTCTTGAAACCAGAAATCTCTACTGGTTATCCAGGCAAGGCCTCTATACCTACATACTTTATACACCTGTGTTCACAGTCCTTCACCAGAAAATGAATGTGACATAAGCTTGAAACGATGTCTGAAAGTATGTCCCCTCTTCACAGTTATGGGTATTACCCTTCAGCCAACAAAAAAGCACTCAAACACTTTAAGGAGCTATTTGTTATCCTTCTGCGGAATATCAACTAAAGGAACAAAACATGATGAGAAGGTTTCTCTGTTTCTGGATGCTAATCCAAGTTCTTTGGAAGCTGTCATTGTTTTAGAAGAAAAATAGATCACTTTCATACTACTTTACTAGAAATGAATTCTCACTGCTTTATTGTGTACTCTGCTAAACGTGGGGCTGTGAAGAACAAATGATTTTAATGACAGCATACTTCAGAAAATCTTCTACTGTGAATAGCATATGCTGCATCTCCACTGTTTTTGCTTTAAGTGACATTACCATTTCATCACTGTTAAAGATGGATTTCCTATAGTCTGATACTGAAAACAGTTTAGCTACAGCAATCAAACGATTTCAAGCACTATTACAAACATTTCATTAGCATCCCTTCTTTCCTGGGAGAAGAGAGAATATATTAGCTATGTTATTGATTATCTTTATTTCTCCTCTTTCAAGAAATGATGTGTAACTCGATTAGATTATGGAAATGATCTACAGGGAAACTCAGTGGTATCTACAGCTGTAGAAGTATCCCAGCTTTTACCAAGACTCAGATGAGATGCGCTACTTTAAAGTTGATGTAAAAATGGTGTAATATGAGCCTATTAACCAGTATTGCTCCTGTTGGCTTAAATGGACTCATTCTTTGGAGAAGAAAGACAAATTAGTCTCTAGAAAGAAGACAAAAGGAAGTAAATGTTCATGTGGTACTCTGCCAATAAAGCTTTCCTACTAGATTATGTATTTCTGTAAATAGCTTACTTTGAAAATCTAGCACAGGCATTATATAGCTGACTCAGAATACCAAATAATATATCTTCATAAGTTTGAAAACCAAACTAATTCTGTCTTGTTTTCCCCCAACCAGACCCATGACCTCATTCTGATATTCAAAAAAATATTTTCCCACAGGTCAGGGGATACAAAAATAAATATATTTCCACAAACACAAGTTGAAATCATTCAATGACTATATCTCATTTTAGAGACATGTTCCAATAGAAGTTTGCACTGATCCTTAAAACAAAGTAAAGATACTCCAGCTGTTTTCAGCTGCAAACTTCTATCTTAAGTCAACTCTAGCAGAAGTTATACTAGTAGTGAAACACCTAAGGATATTCTGGGCTAAAAAACCCATTTGACTCTTCAGGTGACTTCCTGAATTGTTTCTGGCATCTAACGCTCTGATATCTTATTCAGGTTTGGGTAGAGAAAATACTAAGACTAGCTGCTTCCTCGCAGTTAATTGATCTCAGCTCTGCCAACAGACAATGATGAGAAAAATAACACGATGTGTCCTATCATAAGCAGTGAGCCCTCTCTCTGCCAAGAGGTGATGGTTTGGAGACAAATCTTCTGTAGGTCCCTTGATGCCACTGGGTTCAAGAAATAGCATTCAGGAATGAACTTTCACAAAGGTCATGAGATATCTGTGGGTTTACAGGGCTAAGGCAGCTTCTCTTCCTATTCAACAAAGGTCGAGCAGATCCCAAAGGAAATGACTGACATGTGTTGCCTGGAGCTATTTACTTGTAGTATTAATCCATCTCTGGTTGTATCCTTTCTCCCACATAGCCTCTGAATTTTATAGTGCATTTTTATAGTATTTTAATCTCTAAGGATTTTCATTCATTCAAATAAAGTCAGCCTGAAGGGAGACAGCTCTGCTGGATAAAGAAGAAACATCCAGTAACTCTTAGCTACAAGCAAGAATAGAGCTAAGAATTATACTTCCACTCAGATTCTTCTATAAACCTTGGCACTGTTAGGCCCTAGGATTTCAAAGAAGTGCTTACTGTTCTAGGCATAACTTTTGAGATTCATGGTAAACACTAAGAAGAAAGACAGACGCTAAATAGCAGAGTAACGGCAAATTAGTCAGACAGAAGCCTTGTTGGATTCCTTGATAGGTTATCTCTGCAAACTTGCAAACTTCCAGCAGCTAACCTGGCCTACACACATAAGAGGGCTCACTGAATCCCACAAATCTCTCTGCTGCCAGCAGTCAGTATTACATTAGCTCCAGCCATCATCTCCATTACCTGTTATCCCAGGGAATAGTCATGAACTGAAAACTTGTAAGATACCAAGGCATTTCCAGGGATCATTCCCCTGAACAGGCTTCCCACAGTGCATAATCTTGAGTCCCCAAAAGAAAGGGCAGCCAGCAGCACAGCTGTTACTTGGGTCATAGACTCACCCTGGCTCGGACACTAGGCAGGGTCTCAATATACTTAGGGCGTTTCTGGGTAGAGAAAGAGAAAAATATACCCTCTTTCCCAGACTGCAGTCCTGCATCACAAATACCTTATCTTCCTGTAATACGGACACTTGTGTCATTTTCTACGAGTCCCAAAATCTTGGAATCTTCTTCATTTTTCACAGGTACTATCTTGGCATCAGCGGAGGATTTCAGCACACTGAAATGTCATTTATCATTCTTTACTGATCACAGTGGATATCAAATGCTATTCCTCACAATCGCCTAAAATCCTGCACTGTATTCTTAGCTGTAAAACAATCTCTAACTGCATTTCCGTCCTTCTGACCTCATGTCACAGTGCCGAGAAAGAAGATCCTATTCTGGGGAGAGGAAATTTGCAGTGAACTGTAAGCTATCCTGACCACAAATCTGTAGACAGTTACTGCTCCGTGCAACCACAAAACATTAACTACGTTTATTTTAGTAAAATGTTCATTAAATTCCCATTAGATATAAACCAGAACATCCGTACCTCTGTCAAACTATCTGCCATAAGTCTGATGAAAAGTCAGCTAAGTATCAACCTATCATACTCATTGTTCTGAGTAAGGAGTGGAGGAGAAACATGAATCAGAAATGAAAGTCTGTAGAAATAGCAGCACACAAACTGTGAGTTGCACCAGCCATCTCCTCATCCAGTGTAAATCACTGCTGTGTTAAACCAGCTTGTTGTAGCTATGATTTGAGTGAAATAATAGGAAAGAAAACAGTAGTCATTACAGCACAGAACGGGTAAAACACACGAATGAAACAATGTCTGGAAATGTTCAACCTCAGGGGGGTTATAAACTTGAACTAATTTCATTTAAAAGTGCTTGAAGTTTTAGGAAAGGAAGCAAGAGCCATTTTATAAGTTACAAGAACAGTGTTGAAATGACATGGTCATTGTTTTCTGGCACCACTTTTTAAGTAAGCTCTGTTTCTGCCAGCCTTTCCACGTGAGCTCAGAAAGCTGTCATTGTCTCACAGCTCCAAGTTCTCATAGCAGCATTTCTACTTCTAGTTCTGTATCCTGAGCCTCTCTGTTGATTTCACTCAAAGTGCATCTGATTTTGCTGTCTACCCCAATGCCTGTTTCCCACAGACTCTGGCTGAGAAGCCCAGGACCCAGATTTTTCCTCAGCAGCTGCTGAGTTTCACACACCTTGACCTGGCCTAGACATACATGGGCAGGTCATAGGAATAGGGGCTACTCCAGATGAGAGAGAAGTGACGGACACTTTCAGAAGATCGTGACCTTCAGGGCACTGACTTATGCAGACGGAAAGCTCTTCTCTGCCTAGATGTTCTGTACCAGAAGTGCTGCATTTATATAACACAGGGCTGTGTATCAGAAAACCAAATGCCTTTGCAGGACACCTCTCCCAGCAGCACTGGCACAGATCTTGTAAATATGTCTCGTTTTTGGCTGGCCTTTCTCAGCAGCCCCATGGGTCAACCAGCTGAAACACTCAACTAGATTGAAGTAGCATGCTTAGCAAAACCCTCTGAAACGTGGGAGGGTTCACAAACTGTTAAAACAGAAAGCACTCTGCATTGTGTCCTTTGGATGAATGCAAATGAAACAGACCATTTGGAGATACTCAGTCTAGTATAAATTCTGTTTCTGTCAAATCTACTAGGTTGACAGCATGCCTACAGATGACACAGCAACTTATCCTTGCTTAAACCTCTATAAAACATGGGACAGCTGGCATAATGCTCAATAAAAATAAATATTATGACACTAAATGCTAACGTTGCTCCTTATCTAAGAACATTTATAATGCTTTGCACATATTCATCCAAGTCTAGGGAGTCAGGAAATATGTATGCATGTCCCTTAGAGGATGACAGGATAAACTGAGTAAAAAATTTAGCAGGGATGATGGAATAGAGTGACAGCACAGGGAGTGAACTTTCAGTATTCATTAAATGCTACACCGCAAACTTTAACTGGCTTTTGGAAAGTACTCTGAGATACAGATATCATACACATGCTATAATGTTAATGTTACACTGGAAGTTTACTAGCAATTCTATACACTTATTAGCAGATCTATTTTCACATAGAGTAATTCCACTTCCTTGAGATCTATAAGTACAGGAACACTGAGGAGCAATGGTATTTTATTCGTACAGATTCTCTTTTTCCTGTATTCCACCTATGCAGCATTTAGAAGCCATACTGAAATTATCATATGCAAATGAAACACTGCATCTGCTTACAGATCGGCACAGAGAGATGAACAACTCAACAAACAACGCCATCCTCTGATTACAGATATTTCCCATTTATGATGCTGTAGAAAAGATGGCCAGTCAGAATGCAAGGTTTGCATGTAACAAAAATTATATCACTGCGTTCTGTCATTTTCTAAAATATTTCATAAGGCTTTTCTCAACAGGACATGTACCTACTACATTTAACACTAATCCAGCAAGCCAACAGCACTCCCATAGGTGGCAATCAAGAATGAAGAAAGGAAGCACACTTTGGTATGACATGAACAATAGCCCTAAGTTAGCAGCATTGTTACTGGCTACCAGCTGATAAAAGACCGCGCCATTTAGGATTATTAATTGTGTGAGGCTAGCCATCATTCTACTACATACACTTGGTTTTCTTCTGCATAACACAATAAGAAAAGCAGCTAACAGCAACCACACTTTTCTCCTTAAAATGCATTTTCCATGTAACAGTAATAGTAATATATTTTCAGTGTCAAAACAGAACATTTGTAAGTATAGAACAGTAAGTAACAAATGCAGAAAAATTTTGGATTCGAGGGTAATGTGCCTAACTGACTTCATATATACAGGAGTGAAAACATAATCTTCAGTAAATAGGCAAAACACGTTTATTGTAGAAAGCTATTTTCTTTTTAAGAGAGACACGTATACTACCAAGATCCATTTCTCCTATGAAAGTCCTTTCAGCTAACGCACAAAAGATCAAAGATGCATAAGGCGGCTTTGCATCTTCTGAAATGAAGGTTGATTGATTCGTGGAAGATGCGGGAATACATCAAAAAAACACTCAGATGAGTGTAATGAGAGCATCACAGAAAAACTGAAATAGCTGGTTAAAAAAAAAGTTCTGCCATGAAACATTTTATTTCTGACCCTGTTCATTATTTTTGTTCAATAGCTTCGGCCATTAAATTGCCACTTACCTACAGAGCCAACACGCTATTTGGAAACCAGAAGTAGAGTATGCAGTTAGAAAAGTCCTAAGACAAAGAATATGTTTTCTGCTGAGATTCCATAACCCCAGCATTAAGGAATAGGATGTCTCTGGCATAAATTACTCTAAATACAGTTCTACATCTCAAAGCAAAATTAACAGCATGGTGTTGTATTGCAGTTTGTTGGAATGCCAGGAATTGAATCCATATCTTGTCATTTTCAGATGAGGTTGGACTGCTGTAAATCACCACTGCCACAGCTGCAGATCTGCATATCCACATGGACAGCAGAGAAGCAAATAGCTGCAGCCTTTCAGCTGAACTTTCACTCACTTACCAAGCAGGGAAGAGCAACAACTTGTAACTAGACTGACAACTCCAGCACTCAGCAGTTCAACCAGTTCAATTATAATAATGCCAACAAGGAGAATTTTGCTGTAATATTGTTATTTTTTAGTGTCAGCTCAGACATGGACCTACAAATTATACAGCGCTTCTGCTGCTTGCCTCTCATGTATAACAAGGAACTTTTTAGACAAATAGTACATAAGGACTTGGAGTTTCCTCCACCTGCCCCAGTGTATGGTGTAAGAGAATTCTTAAACCTACGCTCACTGGTTATGCCTGGTGGAAGCTGCATAACCAAGAAATGACAAGTTTTGTGGCACAGAGTATGAGGTTTCATGCCAGATGGAAGGGAAGAGCCTGCCCAAACAGCATGGGGAACCAGGGAAGCATTTGCTGCCTCTGCACAGCACCACCAGCTTACGGTCCTGCACTGAGAAAACAGTATGCAACCTTCCCTTGTTCAGAAACATCTGAGCAGGCTGCACTGCTCACTGACTTGGTTGCTTTACCTTGGTTGCCTTATCTGCAAATCAAGAAGAGAAAGGGAAAAAAAAGCCAAAACTAAAACAGCATAAGCTCAGTTGAGAAAAAAATCTGTCAAGCTTTGGTTACAGCCTACTCCACCACAGCTGGGAGAGAGCCATGCTGAAGGCAGGCAGTGATTCTGGCAACAGGAACATCAGAACAGAGCTAGCAACCTTAAGGCAAACCTATCTGAGTACTGCTAGTGACCCTTGCCACAATCACTGCTCAGCAGCATCCACCAGATCCCTTCCACTACAGACCACCACATATCCCTGGGGATACAGGGGGTATACATACGTATATGTACTATTGACCAAACTCTGTGATTTCTTCAGGATAAAAGGGGGAAAAAAAGCCCTAGTTTTCACATACATATGCATGAATCCCTTATTTATTTCCTTATCCAACAATGAGCCACTACATCTCTTAGCATACTGGCAAGTGCATCTACAAGCCATGTACAACTTCCCAACAGAAAGCATTCAAGTAATGGTGTCAGACAGGAGTAGGCAAAAAGGATAAAACAGGTGGAAAAAAACTTCACTCTCTTGACAAGTATGGGAAAAAAAGTGAAACATGAGAGCCAGATGGGTGAGCTGTTGGATGTCCCACTTGAGATAAGTAGAAGATAAATTTAAATGCTGGGTTACCCATGGTTCAGACAAATAACTATGTCACTCTGTTATCTCATGACAAACCTTTATCATTCTGATACTGATCAGAACTTCCACCCTGCCACTTAACAGTAAGTAAAAGTTTAGGAGAATCTGCATGTTCCTATAGGAAGTTTGGATTATGAAGAATTAAAAGGAATTTGGAAAGATTTCCAAGAATTTCTGGTGGAAATTTCATTCATTG
Source organism: Bambusicola thoracicus (assembly GCA_002909625.1). Classification (NCBI taxonomy): domain Eukaryota; kingdom Metazoa; phylum Chordata; class Aves; order Galliformes; family Phasianidae; genus Bambusicola; species Bambusicola thoracicus. Next base: position 2,241 of record PPHD01013217.1, on the reverse strand, counting down.
GAAAAATCTGATGAGCATCTCTGCAAAATGTTTGCTTACCAGAGACAATTTAAGTTTTGGACATATGGAAACCTGTTACGTTACAGCCCAGTAACAAGCAGAGAAAAAAATAGCTATTATCTCCTTCTTGTGAGGTACCTTCACTTCTTTTAGTAGCAGTTTGCATTCATCATGCAGCTCCTGTGAGCAAGATTTGCAGTTAGAGACACATCATATATTCAGCAGTGTTGAGATCACAGTGACGTGCAAAGCGAGGCAAGAGAATCACCCCTTCATCCATTCCAAAAATACTCCTGCTACAGCCAGAGAGAGCACACGCAGCACCCGATGCATCCACCTACAAACAGACCCAATGCATCTCCAACTGCTCCATTTTCCCAAGACTGAAGGACGTCACAGAGACAGGTACATCACGAAAGTTCTCGGTTGCTCATTTATTTTTAAGCACTGATGTTATTTTTCTCTGTAATAGCCTCAGAGTCACACGACAGACGAACAGGCACTCACCCTGTTAGTATGCGTAAAAGGCTGCACAGGCTGTGTGAAAGATTCACTCTAGCAGAAGCGAAGGCATAGGAAGCATGATTGTAAGTAGAAATAGAAGAAAATCACACTTGTACTAAGGTGGGTCTGAGTATATGTACGTGCATGTGGGAAGGGGGGAAAGCCTAGCTGCTCACAGAATTATATTTCATCCCCAGCAAGTAATGTTATCTAGGTGCTTATTACTTTTCAGCCCAATATCTGAAAGCTTTTTACTTAAATAACAGGCTTCATCATTTCCATGTAAAATGTTGAGAAACTGAGGCACTGGAAGAGAGCATGACTTGTCTAAATTTAGGCAGCACTCCATTAGAAGTGTGCAGACCACAGTTACCATCTCCTCACTCTCCAGCCAGCATCCTGCTTAGCAGCAAGGCTGCTTCTCTGCACCAGAGCGGGGTGTTGGTTCAGAGTGTTGGTGTGGCCAGACAAGGCCACTGCCCAAAGGCTGTGGAACTGTGTTATAAAATGTATGACATTCTTCATGTATGTTACGCTTCTGTTAACTTGATAGTGCTTTGCTGTTGCATATACCCACAGGCAAATCATTCACATATAAACAGGCAAATCTTTGCTTCCGTTAAATAATACATTTATCAGGAACATTTTTCTCCCGTGCTAGCTCTGGAGAAGTCCAGGATCTATACTCCCACTGCGGTTACTTTTTGGTTACAGTCAAGATGAGAGCGATAGGAACGTTACATTGAAGCAGCCTGATTTTAGCCTTATAAAGACCCTTTGTCCCTGAATATATTTCAGTACATCTATAGTAATACCACACTCTGAGGTGGTAGAACTGAAAAAAAGGAAAGGACAAGGATGAAATGCAGACTGCAGTATTATTCTAAATATTCCCCAGATTCATAGCTGTTTTTATTCTAGATGCCTGCTGCAGTGCTTCAATGGAGGGAAAAGCAACAATTGAAACACATCCTTTTATCCAGTGTATATGCTAAAGCCTCTTGCAGGGCCCTGCAGAATTAAGATTGTTTTAGCTCTTTTGCAGTTTCACTGCCATAATTTGTAATGGAAATAGAATATTTGAGTTATCATTATTCATTACTTTAGCTTCTCCTAGAGTTTCATTTGTCCTCCTGAAACTCTCTATTGGGTTTGGTCAGGCTATAAATAAAGATCTCCCGGGATTCTGGATCTTGCTTTCTGAACAGGAATTTCAGTGACTCATTCTCAAACATATTTTCTTCCATTATCTTCATCACATGCAAACATTCATGCTCATTCCAAAAGGTCAGAAGAGAAGAAGCTGTGACTAGCTTCCTGTCAGAAGTAGGTCAGAACGCTCTTTCCTTAGATGTCCTTAAACGAAGGTGAGTTATATTTTAGCCAGAGACTGCTGGAGCAGCTTCTTGTTACAACTAAGTCTCCTTAAGCCACAGAGTTGTAGGACGATTCCTGTCTAAAAAAGGGAAGTTGCTAATCAGAAGAATGGTGCCATACTGACTGACAAGTCTAATGACTTCATTTGGCATCTCCAACTTGGAAGCTAGTCGACGCCTTACTGAATTGTTTTTTCTAATGGATACGTTTGTTTCTGGCGTCAAGAACTGTCATTCTTAATTACTACAAATATTAATCTGAGTAATAGACTTGGAAAAGGACAAAGTCTGCAGCAGCAGTGCCTGGTGGGGACACAAATTATCCAATGTACGCCCTGCATAAGAGTTCATCAACAGATTG
>PPHD01013216.1:0-17490 GCA_002909625.1 Bambusicola thoracicus | reverse complement strand
CTCCCCTTTCCTTTTTATTTTTTTCATTCATTCTTCCTCTCTTCCCCATCTTCCCTCACTCTTCTCTCTCACTGTCATCTCCTTTCCCTCTCCCTCATTCTCTCTCCATCCCCATTTATTTCTCTTTTTCTCTGTCACCACATCACTGGGAGTGGAGCAGAATCAGGAAAAAGATTCTGATTAAAGATCCATCATAAATTAATGAACAAAAGTGCAATCCTAGCACTTCATGCTAGAGTGGAACATTTTAAAAAATCATGAAGTGAAACATAAGAACACTAGAAAAGTTTGGATTGGGGTATAAAATTTATTTGGAAGACTGTGCTAATCAACAGCAAATGTGAGAATCAGTTAGGGTGGCAGGGCAGTGAATGACTTGTATTTTTTATATCAGAGTTTTTCAATCAGCATTTTCTGAACATGGTTTCTCATTATGATAATGATGATGAGATTAATTATCACCATGAGAACAAGTGATAATGGTACTTTGAACTGTATTTGTCACCATATGACACAGACTATTACTTGTTTTTACACTCTCTGGGACATGTGTGCATTGAGAGGCACTGACTTTCTCACTGAGTGGCAGGGTAGCTGGCGAGGAGATACTGAAAAGGCATAAGCATTGCCTGGGCAGGATGGCTGCCCTCTCACAAGGTGGTTACCTGGGTGCTGCAAGAAATTCAGTGAAATCAGTCTTGTGATCTTCATTTGATGTGCTATTTAAGTGAAAATGTCTGATGACCTCATGTAAATATCCAGAAGTGCCTTTGCAGAATGTTAACTAAGTTGAGAAAGTTGATTTTAGCCCATTCTGAAGAGGGAACACACATTAGAAGTAGAGTGGTGAACCAAGTGTGGTGAGCAGTGGTGGCTGCTCTGACCATATTGCACCAGTGGGAATGATTTCGTTAGTCTTGACTGTTTCTGTGCTGCAGAAGCAGTGCGTTTATTAACAGACAGAATGGTTTGCTCGAGGGAAAGATACCATGGGAAACAGTTTTCCATCCCTGAAATGTATCCAGTGAATATTCTAGGGAAAAAAAAAGTCATACAAGGAGAGATACAGTTGGCCATTAAGAGTTATGAGTAAGTAGAAATTCATTATGTGATCCTGCCTTCACCTGGCATGTCCACCTTCATAGTTAAACTGCTCTTAAATCACAGATAATTCTGAAAAGAGGTGACTTCTGATTCTTGTGTGCGTACCTGGTGAACTAAGTGACATAAAATATATGCTTGAAATTTTTGTACTACATACAATTTTATCGTGCATGTAAGTATTGTCTCTGTAAATTCCAGAAGCACTGCTTTGTCTGAGGAACTTACCAGGATAGTTTGTTTTTCATACTAATGTTTAAACATATAAGAGCATGTGCTCCTGAACTTCTTTCTACATAATTAAGTTTATTCAAGGGGCAGGTAAGCAGCTTCCTGTGGTATGTAGTATTTCTCACTATACTAATTAATGTATAACTGACATGCACGTACTCACCTTTCATAATGTTATCCAATTAATAAGTAATAACTATCTCACTAAATCAAAATTAAATGCCTACTTTATACAGTAAGTTTAGAACCTTCCTGCCTAGAGACTTTACATTGATTGATTCATTAAAGATTGCACTGTCATATGAAGATTAGTGAAAAAAGCCTTGTGAGCAGCTTAGCCTTTTGTTTTGTGCATAATACTTCATGTCTGTGTTCCACTGAAGAAGCACTGAAGGATCTCTACAAAGTGTCTGGGGCACCTCTTTCTCTTGAAGATTTGTAAGTCATGCATTTCCCGTGGACTTTGCAGTTGGCAATGTTGGAAGGATATTACGACCCTTAATTTTAGGTCACAGATGAAAGTTCATCAGAAGGAGCATTCAAACTATTCCTCCTAGAGTGAAGCTTTCCATTCCAGCTATAGTAGACTGTTTTGGCTATCTTAATTAAAAATGTACTTATTATTCATTTTTAACAAACATGTAGTTTTGTAATACACTAAAACAACTCTCTAGAGAGATGTGCGTATTGAATATTGTATTATCTCTCAGAATTACATTTCTCCCAAACTTCCACACATATGGCCAGCTTCACCATGCATGGGTTAAATTTGTTAGCTATACTGGTGTTTCTTAAATATTCCAGTTCACGTATGTGTTCTTTTATACTCATTAAACTCTAGCAGACATTGCACAGAGTGCTGATTATTTAGAGATACCTTGAACAACGAGGGCCAAATTTACAGGGTGATTAGTTCATGGAATTATAGGGGGGTAAAAGAAGGAATGTGAGGCATTGGGAAGGCACATGGTTATTATAATGTCTTACTTCTGTACCATAAATGGGTTTATGCAAAAAATAAGAAGGAATTACCATGGTAGAGTTATAGTGTAACAAGTTAAGAAATCTTTAAATATTTTTATTGCTATGGTTTTTAATGTTGTCTTGATTTGGCTTTATTTTGAGTTTCTGTTGCATATTTATCTGGTGTTGAAGGCTACTCAGTGTGAAATAGAGTAAGATCAGTGAAATACAATGTGTAAGTTGCATTTCAGGTCACGTTGAGCTTCTGCTGATGATGAAATTTTGTGTAATAAAAGGTGTTGCCTCATGCTTACATTAGGGACATTAAGGGTTTTTGGCTGTAAAGAACACTGGTCTAAGGACAAGAACTTAACACAGTAATTATTTTTTACTTTTCTGTGAAACTCTTAATTTTGTCCCAGTTTTAGCTTGGAAAAGATAGAGATATATCCTTTAAACTTTTTCCAATCCTTCATTTTTTAACTCATTCCTACAATGGTCTGTTTTAAGCAACGACTCTGACAGCAAAACCTATGAGGGTTTTCAAATTCAATATCCAAGATTGGAAGGAAAGCATGCCTCATCTCAACTTCAGCTGAGTAACTGCAGATCCTTAACATTACCCTCTACACTGGAGGTCTTCAAAGTCATCAATCTGCTGGAAATATGCTGACAGTTCAGAGTGGTTTTGTAGTGTCTAAAATGTGCTGTGTTGCTTTGAAGAGTTTAGTGTTCTTAGATCACTTGGAAAGAAATGACTTATGAGGCAAAGGTTGAGCTTTCTGTTTCTGTGGCACCTTATGTGTGCACTGGGGAGCAGTGCTTGTATAGTCCCAGTGTACCTTGCACAAGAGACCTGTGCTCTGATGGAAATGGCACAATTCGGCTTGAGCTCTCGAAGGTCATGCAGTGCTAAATGGGAGGATGAGAGTGCAAGGACTGGGCACCAGTGGAAGAAATTGAAAGAATTTTTAAGGATTTGTAGAATGTAGACCAAATTCCAAACTTGTGCATACTCTTTCTGATCCCCGTGCGCCTCCAAGAACATTTTCAGCATTCTCATTCCTGACATGGTTTAGAACCATGTGGATCATCCCTGAGTCTCGTATTGGGCAGAATTGAGATGTGTGTATGCCAGAGTTACCATTACTGGCCTCTCTTACCCCCGTCAGCTGCCTTTTGCCAAGTTTACAGAGCACTTGTGGAGCTACCAGGCTTTCTTTAGCTTGAAAAGGTTCCGTATTTTCAGTTGGAATACTCTTCTTGTGTTGTCATTGTTTTGTCAAAATTGTTTTTTAAAGTGCTTTTAATTACAATGACTTTCTCAGACAATATCACTAATTTTACTTTCATCAAAAGAAAGGTGCAGGTGCTGAAAGTAGCAAGATGATATTAATATGTTTTGATTGAATATGTTCATATGCTTGTGAATTAAAAGGGTGATAGGAAGTGTTCTGTGAAAGTCTGTGTGTCTCCTGTTGTGTTTCTAGCACATGGCATTGGATATTTTTTTAATGTTACATCATGCTGATCTCCTTTTTGGTGGTGGGCAGCAAGCTACAGTGCTAGTTGCATTCCTAATGACAGCAAAAGACTTGCGGGTACTTTCAGTCCCAGAGAAGGCATTTTTTGGGGGGTAGCATCCTCTGGTGGTGCCGTCTGCTGGAGAAGCTCATACAGCCACAAGAACTGTCCCGTGTGAGCTTTCTGCCCATGGTAACTACAGTTCAATGCAGTTTCCAGCTTCATAACCCAGTCCCATGTCAAAACTGCTGCTTGGGTGCAGTGCAGTTAGATGAAACTGTCTTGCAGCAATACTTTGGCTCAAGGAAATACGTTTCTGCAGGCAGTTCCCATTCTCTGTGTGTCATTGTAGAAGGCCACACAACAAGGATTTTGCATGAGAAATGCTCATGCATCAAATCCACATTGTAATGCGTATGTTGGTGAAGGGGCTGAATTACCATAGAGGAAATTTTACTTCCATTTGCTGAGATGTGCTTCAGAAGAATTCCTTTTCCTCTAAAAGTTTCATGCACTTCTGCACTGCATGCATGCTTTTTGCATATTGCATGCTAATATTCTGCAGGTTCCCAGGGAATGTACCGATTCTGGGTAAGATGTAGAGATTAGTTTCCAGAGGAACCTTTGGCTGTTTGAGCTCTCTTCTTTATCCCTTCAGCATCACCTGACATAGGGTCTGTGCACATAGCTGGCAGCTGATCTTCATTAACTTCACCTTCACTGCAGCTCTTTAGATTACTGGAATGTGAATTTTTAGGCCTGAGAGCGTTACCAGCTAATTGTTGCTTTTAAAGTGATGTTAAGATCCTTCATGGAAATGATGGTAAACAGGGTGGCAAATTCTTTTCATGTGAAAATTCAAACATATATTAGGACTTGGAATTTAAATGCCTTTAGAAGACAAGATGAGGATTCGTCATGCAAAATTAAGGTTATTCACCTCTGAATATTACATTCATGATGTTGATCTTCTCTGTAGTACACGATCACCTGCTCTTTTTCTGTCAATTTAATATAATGATATTCACACTTAATTGCATACATTTTTAAGCTCAAAAAGCAAGACTTTCTTCTCTACTTAAAAAAAAATTTAGGAAAGAGAGAGTAGTACAGATAATGCATTATCAATCTCAAAGTGTGCCGTTTAGTCCTGGAGCTGATTAATGTTTTGCCTTGAAATATCTGAAGGGGACACATCGTGATGCTTCTCACCTTGAAGTATAAAACCTGGAGTCTGAAACCATGTACGTCAGTGAGATTCCCAGGCAGCATAAAAAATGTAATGGGAATTGGGTCTTCAGATCCCTTCAGCTCCTTTTAAGACTTCTGCCTGATGAATTCCAACTCATGCCAATAATTTTGTCTAAATATAAATATGTCTTAGGCTCAAGGCTTAGTCTGTGTGTTCGGTTCCCTCCTCACTCCCCCCTTTTTTTCTCCCCCCTTTGCCTTTGATGTCTTTGCATCCATTTTGTCCTTGGTCACTAAATGTCTTTTTAATTCAATTCACCCTGTCCCCATTCCTTTCTCCAGCAAGCCCACAGTTGTATTTTGAGCCAGGTTCTGACCTCCTTAAGTTTAAATTCAGTTAGATTTCCTGCCTGTAAGATGAGTGTGAATTTGTGTCCTTTGTATAAGGTCATATGGATGATGACTGGTTCTAATATGTTAATACTATTCTCCAGATCAGTGGATCTTCTCCACCAGAAGCTACAATGTGTAAGTGACACACTTGCACTGCAGGAATGCTGGTTCTGACCCCCAGTCTCCAGTGGATTAGTTGCTTTGCTGCAATACCTTTGGGCAAAGCCGTTCAACCGTATCGCAAACAACTTGCTTTAAGACTGGAGCACATACTGTTTACTGTATAATCCTCTCTAATGCTCTTTTTTTTTTTTTTTTTTTTTTTTTTTCTTGAGAAAAGATTAAAGAACAGAATTACATTGGAACTGGTGGAAGCATGATCCATGCCCCCTTGATTATATGGAAACATTAAAATATCATCAGCATGTTAATTTTATCATCTGAACTGTATGAGATTTATTCATATCTCTTATCTATTACATTAGTCTGGAAATACAATTTATTCTGATGGTGGGAATGTCAGACAGAGAGACCAAAAACATCTGGACTTCTTAATATGAAGCAGATTTTCTAGGATGTGTATTGCCACTTTAAAATTAATTCTGCTAATAAGGAGGCAGAGATTTCATAGCCTATTGATCTCTCAGAATTAGACCCCAGCCCTTCATTGGGGCAGAACAGGTAGACTGTAGGTGTCCCTCCAAGGTAGTTCACATTTCTTCTGCTACATATTTGGATATCAAATACAATAGATTATTTTAGCATCCTAGTATAAAACACACAACGGCAGATAAAACCCAGTCATCGCAAACTGCAGGATTAATAAAAATCAATGGAAATTCTCCTAGAAAAACAACATTTCTTAAACATTTCCCAGGTCTGAATTGGTGGATTTTCTTTCTAAACATATAAAATCAATATTAATTAAAACCGACCATAAAATACCCCGGCCCATTGAAAGACAGTTTTCATTTAAGAAATAGATTGTATTACACAGGCTGGATTATCACAGCACCTTTTCAGCCGTGGAGGAGAGTGAATAACGTTTCCCCTCCGATTGCCCAGCATTCACTGTTGGGGGTACTTCTGCTGGAGAGCACATGGAAGCAAAAAACATACCTGCAGCTCTGCGCCCGCCCGACACACTCCTATTCCTATTTTACTTGGAAAAAACAAAGAGGAAAAAGCAGAGCGCTGATCTCTAGTTCACAGTATGCCTTCCAGAGTGCTCCAGGACTGCAGCGTTTATATGGTGCTTCCCCTGGAAGTCCCAGGCTAGCCCATAGCAATAACTTGGTAATTGTTCTGGGAAGAGGCTCAGCACAGCTATCTTGTGCACAAGTAAACAGGCATCTGTAGGATTAAGAATTATATGCTAGGGCTTTGACACAACCATCAGTTATGCCAGATGCAAATAATTTATTCTTTGTCAGTTCAAATATACAATCTTGTTTGGATGGCTTAAATTTATGCTGGCACCAAAACACAGCAAGAGATATTATTTAAGTGTGGTGTTGAAACCACAGATTTGCGTGTCAGATGACCCAAAAAAGTGGAAGAAAAATGTGAGTTATATTTTCTGAGGGTAACTCATCACTGTTATGTAATAACAGCTGATGTAATAACTTGTCCTTGCTGTGCAACAACATGACATCAGATGCTGGGGGATGCTCCTGCCTCCACATACACCATGTTGGGCAGTGGGGTGCCATGGCGATGTGGGCTCCCAACTGCAGAAGGATTGCTTTGTATCTTTTTTGAGGATGAAACAAGTACCAGGACTTCAACAGCTAGGCACATCTTTCTTGTTCTACTTTGAATTTGCTTATTTCTTCTCACAGTTTTGGTGGCTGGAAACGTTGTCTTCCTTCCACTTTGGCTTTTGGACGTTGGGGATCATAAATAGAAGCAACTTGTCACATTTCCTTTCAAAATGCAAAATAGTCCATTTACTTTTTTTCAAAGAAAAGCACGTATAGAAAGAGCATGGGGGAAGTGAAGGCAGCTGCTATTGCAGAGCTGCAATTTGACCAGCTGGAGCTGGGCCAGGCGCTCAGTTTGCATGGGATGCAAAGAGATTGCTCAGAGATCGCCGTAGCTTTGCAAAACAGGAGCAAAGATAGATTCAGTTCGGCCAAGATGCACGCATCCACTTAACTGGATGCCCACTGAACAGCCCAGTGATTGAAGTACAACATGAGCCTCCCCATCTCCAAGATTAAGGCTGTTAGCTTTAAATAGTGCCGTAAACATTTAGTTTGTGTTTGGCGAGACTGTCAGATAATCTGTTCCCGTGCCATCAGCTGAAAATTCTGCTCATTTTATAGGAATTCAGTCTACATGGATTTACTGGACAACAGAATAAGTGAAATTTAAGACACACATCTTAAGCTGAGTTCATAACGGCCTGCATTTCCAATAACAAAACTAGCAGTGACAGTGATATATGGCTTTTTTTATGAGACCTGATAACTGATGGATATGTGATCTTATAAATGCTTAGACAAACTAATGCACATAATTATATTTTCCATTTGAAGTCTATTGCTAGGCATTCTAATACAATATCATTAGTCGAAATGGCCACAATGATACAGCTTGGGCAGTTTGTCACAGTAATTACAGGGTGATTATTTTTGACTGGAATAAAGATTTCAGTTTTAGTATGGTAGAAGGCATAATCACAAATTAGAAACAGTCTCAGAATAAAAAAATATCATGGAGAGGGACTGTAAGTATGGATTATAGTGCAATTCGAAAACAATTTCTTTAAAAAAGTGCACTCATTTGGTTGAATGTGTGACTTCTTTTAGGTTTATACCAAGTTCGTTCCCAAGAGGATGACACGTCCCTAATTAATAGTTCTGGTGTTTAAGGTTTTCTTACAAGGAAAATCTGGGCATCGTATGGAAGGTTTGTCTTATAATTTACATAACTGCTAAAATAGGCTTTCTTTTTTTCAATCGACAGAAAAATAGATCGTTTGTCTTCACTGTTTTCAGGATGGTTGATTAAAGTAGACAGTGTCCTAACATCTGTATTGAAAAGTATATTAATCAATTGATTAATCACGAGGCATTAATCAAAATCTTCCTTAAGTGTTTTACTTTTGGAGCAGCTCTTAGTATTTTCTATCAGATTCCTTTTAAGGTGTCCATTATAAAGATTAAATTTGGGTGGTAAATATTGAGGGGTTGAAGCACACGTGGCTTTCCACTTGAAGGTCACAGCCATTGCTCATTAGTGTTACTTTTAATGGGATAAGAAGCAAAAGTTTTTAATATGTGACTACATCAATTAATCAAGTACACATTTGATTTCCTTTCCAGTAAGCAGTCCATATCTTCGGCACACGCAAAGAAATTTTTAGTCATCGTAAGCCTTGAACGCTTCAGGCTGTACTGAAGAATATCCCATATATTTTGGAAATTTAAATTGCACTTGTAGATATAATGAACCAACACGCTGACTATAATACAGTTAATTTCCCTTCCCTATTTTTAAATATTCTACTTTATAGAAAAGCATTTGAAGGTGTCCTGGTCAGCCTTCATTTAGACTGTATTTAAATAATCTTACTTGCTCTGTACAACAAATACAAAAGTTCATACTATCGGCCTAAAAGAGTTTTTGAATGAAAGAAGTTATTCTGAGTATTTAGATGATGCAAGTGAACCATAGAAGACCTATGCAATGAAGCCGTTCATCTGAGAATTTGTTTTTACTCATTCCTGTTTGTTTTTCCAGTCTGAAACATTAAATACCGGTACTCAAGCAAATGTATTTTGTGAAGCATCAATTACAGTACAAAAGAAAACCACTGATTACACATCTCTCCATGTGCATAAATATGTTTCTTCATCTTGCAATCCCTCTGTAAGTGATTCTTTAAGAAAGATTTACTGAATCCTCATTGTGGCTGCTCTCATCACAGACTGCAAATACCTTTTTTTCTACTGCGTGATTTTTCCATTGCGGAAAAAAAAGGAGACACCAAACCAACTCTATGTTATTTGTATTTGTTTGGGCTTTAAAGTGTACCAAAAAATGTGCATCTGGCATTCCAATCACCTTTGGCAAAAGTTTAAAGAGACAGCAATCAAAGCGCAGCAAATTGCATCCTGCAGCCGCTTCCCCTGTGCCTGAAGAAGCTGCCCAAGAAAATATGAACATGACTCTCAGTACTCCTGCTTTTGTTTCTGCCCATCAGTTGCTTCTTGTTTTATACCTCTCCCATCAATTTGTTTTTAAGGTGATGTGTTCAAGCTGAACAAAGACAGAGCTCTGTTAGGTGAAGAGCCCACAGTTATTTGAAGGGTGGTGGCCCTCAGTATGGGACCACCTCAGAAGCCCCTTGTGGTGGTGATGCCATCAAGAGACCCCACTTAGCCTCCAGTTTCGGTCCCCTCTATGCAGAGCCTGTCCCAAGCCAGGGCATCCCCACGAGGAGTCAGCCAGGAGCCAGCTTCCACCCTCTGACTGGAGGCAGAGCATTTCAAGCACTTCTAATCAGATTAGGGAAGCCAATAGTTGCTGCTTTGCACCACCTTCTGATTACGTTATAATTCTTAAAAGCTGCTTTGATGTGTGTTTACTGTTGCTACATGCAGCAGTAGAGTTATTATGTCCTTAAAGCCATTAAAATGCACGGGAAATTTTGTACGCCGCTAAAAACGATACCGGACTGCTTGTCATATAATTACATGAAAAAGAAACATGTGTCTTAAAGTCTTGAAATAATCAACAATACGCATTTGGAAATAAACTGAAATCTATTCCTGCGTTGTTCTTCCACAGCTGAGTTCTGTTTTCATTTTGCTGTTGATGGTGAAGGTTGGTTGCCTTCAGCAGGAAGGGAAATGCAATCTGCATAATTCCCATTAGTTCTTCATCGTGCAAATATATACTGATAATAATTCTGTAGTGGGTTAGTTTGTGGCTAATCATCTTTATGCTCAGCAGCAGGTGCTGTGGCAGCAGTGGAAAAAGTATCATGCATTTTAGAAATTAGTGCTGAACAATTTCTCTGTAATGCACCTTTCTTTTTAATAAAATTATGTTCAACAGTTCATCAATTGAGCTCGTGGAGAACACTCCCGTGGTATTGGTGCACAGGGTTCATCACTATTTTATTACCAAATGCCACTGATTTATTTATTTTTAATGGAATCATGGATCAGGGAAAGGTGCCGTTGAAATATGCGAATAGAGTCAGTTAGCACTTAAATACTATTCTGCATTTTAGATTACAAAGAAAATAGAAATGAAGCATTCTCAGAGCACTGTGAGTGTGTATGTGCGATGTAAGTTTGTCGTCTACAGTCAGTGTGGTTTGCTTAGAAAAAGCGAGGAGGTGAATACGGGATTATAGGGAAATGGAACTGATCATCTGATGGTGCTTAGAAGAACTTGGAAAAGAGATGAGATGGATTGGAGGGTACCTCTTCCAAAGCCAGTGGAGATCTTTAATGATGCCTCAGAGGTTATATGAGGTTCTTTTAGCATATTCTTAGTAGTGCCTGTAATAACCACATTGGAAACGAAAATCTTGAACCAATGTCAAACAGCTGGAACTTCTGATGTTACCTGAACTGTGACTGATGCCTTTCCTCCTAACACACGTGCTATTTCCACTTTCTTCCCAAGAACAAAGGAAGATATAAATTAAACTGAACCTGAGGATCAACAGATGTGCCAAAAACAAAAAATAGGGAGAAATTAAAAATAAAAAATTGACAAAGTGTTTGGAAGATCTCAACACAAACCGTAAAGAAACTAGAAATTGGGAATACAAAATCCTATTCGAAAGAAAAGATCCCAAGATTCTGAGCCATATCAGGATGTGAGCTAGACATGAAGAAGGAAAAGGAGGAGAGATGAATAAAAGGTTTATAAAAGCTGAAAGAAGGCAAAACTAGTGGACGCCGTCTGTGTTTGAAACTGATATAAGGAAGTTTTCAGCTGAATATTTTAGTAACTCTCATTGAAACAATTATTTAGTTACGCGTCCAACCTTATAGAGGAAAACATGCAGCCTTCAAAGCAGAGTACCTGGAGTTAAATGGTTCCCCTTGTCATGCTGAAAGTTGAACAGATGCATTCCTATGAAGAATTTGCCAAAAGAATTGGAAAGCGTAGGAAAGCTCAGGGAAAAGTGTTTGTTTGTAATCATTCTGAGCATCGGTTTTAATTCAAACACTTCTTACATAAATTGGAGACCTGTAAGACAAAAGAAGAGAGAAATGGAATTCTTAAAATGAATTTAATAAGCTTCATTTTGTATGATTTTGCATTTGATAGGGATAAGAAGGGTTTGGTTTCTTTGTCCAGGAGCAAATGGTGCCTTTTGTTTGTTTGTTTTGAGGTACCGTATCTTTTAATGTCCGTCACTGTATGAGTGCTTGACACAGGGATACATTATTCGCAGCCAGGGAGAAGTGAATATTTTGGCTTTCAGATCTGTTTTTTCTGCTGTAAGTGGAGGGGTTGGGTACAGTGAGAGTTGGGAGAAAGGGAGAATTGTCCTGTGAATTATCAAATACGGACTTCACTGTTGATAAGACCATTCGCCAATTATTGAATACGTTTTTAAGTGACCGCTGGTTTTCCACTCAAATATCGTACTGTTCAACTGAGTTATATGTATTTCAGGAACAACAGGAACAAAAAAATAGGATGCTTGTGGGTGAGCTGGAAAAATTCCATGTAGACTGTTAGAATTGTCATACAGCTAATATAGAGCTTTTCCTATCTAGGCCTCCTCTGACAGAAGAGGGGATAATATAGGAGGTAGAGATGCTGTTGCATGGTACTGGTAGGAGTTTGGACATTAGGTGGGATAGGTTGTATGGCCGGAATATTGAATTGATCGCTATGCCTGGAATATTAAATTGATTGCTATTACCTGTTTCATTAAAGCGATTAGGAAAAGGGAAAAAAAAAAAAGCAGGTGTGGATAAAAGATGAAAGCTTCTTGTCTATGAAACAGCATTTGATAAATGGTGTTTTCATACTACCAGCTGACTTCTGTTCATGAACCTTAAAGGAAACAGGTGAGGAACTCTGTGAGATGCTATGGCTACTTTTAAGATATCCTAGAAATTGTGTTTTAAACATCTCCCAGTAAAGCCAAGTATAACAAAGAAGTCTGAGGGTCACAAGAGCGGGCTGCACGCTGCTCTGGTGCAGTGACACGAGGACCTGTTGGCCTCCTGGGCCCTCCCAGCCTCTGGTTCACATGAGCCCTGCCAGCATCTTAATGCAATCCCTGGATTATAAAAAGGGGCTATCAGCCAGAGATAGCGAGTGCTGGTGAGAGGGCTGCAGGGCTGCTCTTTTATTTACAGTGCCTACACTTCAAGGAAGAACATGAACTTGACAGCAAGAGTTCACAGGATGACTACAAATACAAAGAACTTTTTTACAAAATGAGCCTTGAGATGTGAGGTTGACGGAGGTCAGCCTTCACGTCGTCGGTGTGCAGAGGTGATCCCGAGTTGCTTTGGAATGGAAAGCTCCTGGCTGCTCGTTTGAGGTTTTTTGAGGTTTTTTGTTCACTTGTTAACTTGTCAGACAGTAATATTTGGAAGTTGAAATTAGGCCACCTCACCCTGGAATTAAGAGTTGGCTTTCTTGCAGAAAGGGCAGCTGAAGTCCGGGTCAGTTCACTGTGGAGTTGTGGACTCGCCTTTCCTTCACATCTAACTTATTTTCTTGAAACATATCTGTTTAGTTCCGTTGCTACAGAACACCCTGAGGTTGATGCTTGCAGGAAGCTAGTTGTCCTTTTGTGAGCACTACTGTAACTTGGGCTGCTCTGCCCTCAGGCAGCAGGGAACGGCAGCTGGAACGGCCTGGGGAAGGCACAGAGGTAGTAGGGAAAGCTCTAAATGAGTCTAAATTTTCATGGAGTCTCAGTGTTGCAGAGATGAGGCTGAGCTTCCTGCAGCTGCTGGTGGGTTAGTGGTCCTGCTACCCTCTCCTGTGCCCTGGACACACTTTGGAACCTCCCAGGGGAACTCAGAGCACTGCTTGCTTTAGTCAGCTATCACCCGTCACAGAATGGCCCGGGTTGGAAGGGAACTCAAGGATCATGAAGCTCCAATGTCCCCGCCACAGGCAGGGCCACCAAACTCCACATTTCATACCAACCCAGGCTGCCCAGGGCCCATCCAACCTGGCCTTGAGCACCTCCAGCAAAACTAAGGATGGAATAAGAGAAAAGGAAACTAAAAATACTTTTGTTGTTGTGTGTATTGGTATAGGAAAAACTTCTTTCGTAGTGCCACCACATATGGCATCCAGTGGAACTTGTGAAGAGCCGTTAGATTTATATTCTCTGTAGGTCAATACAGAAATGCATTTTCTTGGGAATCAATTGCTTTAGAGATGATTCTGTACCATCAGGCAGCTGCATGGCACAGTCCAATGTTTAAATATGTATTTTAAAACCCAGAAAGCTAAGATTAAAAACAAGCAAACAAGAAGGTTATATTTTTAGGCTGATGTCCTATTTCAGCCTAGAGTATCTTTTCAAAGCAGAATTATCTCAGCCTTAGAAATTAAGGCTGCAAATGAAAAAAAAAATGAATGCAACTTTAATCATGGTGTTGCAAATGTCAGTGGGTTGAGAGACTATTGCATTTGCAATCACTGCTTCTCTTTATTGGCATGTGTGCCTCGATTGTTCAAACTACACAATGTCTGAACATTGATGTCATATTTTTTGTTAGTGTGAAAGCCTACATTTGACCTTTCTTTGTAATTGTGACACTGGTTGGATTCTGCTTTAGTTCGTGGCAATTTACTAAATCCTTTGAGAGTTCACTAGTTAATTATTGCCAAGTGAATTTTTAATTTGCTCCTATGATTACATTGGTGAATACAGTCATTAGTGGGAAATTTATTTTAGAAATTGGCACTAGAGGGAGCTAAGTAATTGTATCATTTATGTATCCGAGAAGAAAAAAAGAACATTAAAAACTTGCTTTTTTTCTGAACATGCTGATTTTACAAATATGGCAGCTATGCCTCAGCAAATTATAAGTGATAATGAATTAGTTAATTTTCCTTACTGAAAACTGCTACGCTAAGACTATTAAATTACTGTATTTCTATTTAGTGAAACCAGCTACCAGTCAGTAAATTAGGATTTCTAGGACTCTTTTGGGAGGGGGAAATTTTTTGCGACTATTATCCTTGTTTATCATTTGGTCTTAACAAAATTAAAATGCTCACTGATACCTTCTCCAAATAGGTTTGTTCCCAAATGCACTGCAAGACAGATAGTGCCACAGCCCTGTGAGAGGAGCAGGAGGAGGTACCTGTTGTTCCGACCCTGCATCCTCTCTGGTCTGTCCCAAAGCCATGCCTGGTTGCAAAGTGACATATTATCCAGCCCAATTCCCACCGAGATCAGTGGAGTCCCACCTTTGTTTGGCGTCATCTGACTCAGGAAATGTGTCTTCATAGTTTACAGTCCAGGCCTACACACCAAATGCTCACATCCATACATATGCCCATACCTGCCGACCTGCAAGGTGTGCAGGCTCAGCTGGGGTCTAGGAGATGCTATAGCTAGCCTATCCATGCCAGGGATGCATTTGTGCTGTTGCTTTTAAGATAGCTGCTTTACCCATAGAGTTTAGTCTGCTTTAAGTTGTGGAATTGCTGTGCTGAGTGGATTAGAATGATGCTAAGCCCTGTTTTATGCTCCCACATTAATAGGTATAATCAGGGTTGTAAATGAGGATAGTATTGCTCTTTCCCCTTGTAGAAATTTAAGGCTGTTTTGCACTTGCAGTGCTGAATGGGCGTTTGCTATTCTTTTTGGCACTTAAAAAATCTGAGTTCTTCTCATGTGCCATGAATAATTTTGCCCATTTTTTTAATTCATGTTGGTTGTAGACCATTTCACCACACAGAGTTCTATCCTGATGTAATTGTCTGCATTGAAGTTCTCTAAATGAAAACTTACCATGTTTTGTGAGTCACTTTTCCAGTGTACCCTCCTGTGAAATCCTATAAGAAGTAAACAACACATTTCATGACTTTGACACAGTGCATTTTGTTCAATAGTTCTAATTAATACAAGTAATAATATCAGCAGTACAAGGCAGTTTTTATCTTTTTGTGTCTTTTCGGTATATAGATGATTGGGAAAATGATTTGAAGTTCTTTTGGTTGCAGTATGTTTCCCCAGTGACTTTATTCATGCTTGGCTAGAACAAGACATCTTGCCTTACTTTTCTCAGATGTGAACTATGGATTAGATTTAGCAGTCTGATGTTATTGTACAATAACTAGGGCCCAGAACCAGTACACATTCTTTATATTCCTCGTAAACTGGTTTATGTTAGTAAATCTCAAGCTATTTCCGTCAGCTTTCTGGCTTGTCAAGCAAACACAAAAGATGTGGATTTACAGTGGAGTAAAATCTGTTTTGGAAAGGATAGTGCTCAAGGTATCTTTGCCATCTACAGAATAGCTTTTTTTCTTAACTGCTTTGCTTTAGCTTTATTTGATAGCAAAATTCTTTACTAAGAAGGGCAGAGGTTATAAGCAGTAGTACTACGGTGGAAGAGTATTCTCCCTTCCAGATTCTTTATGGTGTCATTGGGTCTGGGAGCATTGTGGCTGTGTTCTCTTTATGCATTTCTTCCCGAATTTCCTTTGGAAATGGGTGATCTGATAGATCCTTTTGATTTACTGAAAGTTTTTAAGGCTGTGTTGAGATGCATTCAACATAAGGCAGTAGCAAAATAGCCCATACTACTGAAAATACAATGGTGGGTGAATCATTTTATGATACAATATTGCTGTAATTAACAGGTTAGGAGCTGGAAAGCCAAAGTAGGCATCAAGTGAAACACCTATTTTAAACAGCCTTTGAATCTGTCTGGCTGTAGATGAACAGTGAGCCGAAAGAAAAGCAGTTAAATTAGGTGCAGAGCTTTGCTGGACTTTGCTTGTGAACTGAGCTCTGCTGGCCTAAGATGGGGCATTGGGTGGTAATA
This sequence comes from Bambusicola thoracicus, assembly GCA_002909625.1. Lineage (NCBI taxonomy): Eukaryota > Metazoa > Chordata > Aves > Galliformes > Phasianidae > Bambusicola > Bambusicola thoracicus. The sequence continues at coordinate 1,072 of PPHD01013216.1, read as the reverse complement.
GCACTGGCTTGGATCACAACTATCTCTGCTGTTACTGCAGGCTATCTGTAGGTGCTGCAGACTTTATTTTTCCCTGTATATGTATATACCCTGTATATTTTGAAGGTTATTATAAGAGTGGTGGTGGATGTGTTCTTTGCTTGTTTGTTTCTAAGTAAGCTTAGATTCTGGGGCATAAAATGGCAGCACAAGGACAATTTGCTTACATTGGAAATAGCTGACTTGTGTAAACAGTAACACTGTGAGAGGCTTGGCTAAGTTGTGAAGATGATTTGAACAGACTTAATAAGATTTAATAAAACTTCTTACTAAGACAATCTATCACTCAATCATCTTTAAAAATCCCTTCCCTCTTTCAAATCCTCAGTAAACTTATTTAGACATTTGCTTTCTTAAATCTATTTTCAATAAACATTTTGGCTGTCTCCCTCCTGCCCCCGGTTATTTATTTTTGCCTGCAATAAGATGAAGAATCAGGAGACTTAGGCTTCATCAGGCAGTTATTCAATAACTTGTTGTCATAAAATGGCCTCTGATTGTGCATCTCTGCAGCAGGTACCTGTCAGGGCATAGTGAACTGTTTGAAAGTGAACAATAAGTTGCAGCAAATTAAGTGCTTTGATGCTTCATTTGGAGATGCCAGTCTCTCACTTTGTTTCACTGGGAGCTGCACTTCCAACAGAGCTTTGGACTACATTGCATACGGTTTTACCTCTACAGAACCAAAAATAAGGGATGTTCTGCATGGTTTGAATTTACCTCTGGTTGGGCTACGGCTTTCAGTCACTGTTTGTAACTTCATCCCTGCCATACACTCCTTTGCTTTGTCTTTATGATTTTTTTAACTGTGTAAGATTATTTCATGATATCTTTGATATTCTGTTACTCTGTGCTTTGAGTAAATATTGCCTTGCATATCTTTTAGCTTGAGGGTACTCAGAGGCTCTTTGGGTATGCTGGTGTAACAGCAGAAGTGCTGGCTGTAAATGAACTTACATGGCATTCTATCCTTATGGAAATCACTTTGCATCAAGTTAACCCAAGGTCCCACTGATCGTGAGGGACGGTGGGA
>PPHD01013215.1:0-17493 GCA_002909625.1 Bambusicola thoracicus | reverse complement strand
AGACTAAAGATAATTAAAACTAGAGATAATAATGTAAATGTATTCTCAATAAATATGACCTCAGGGTAGCTGGCCCAAATGAAATCTGCATTTGGATATGGGCTGAAGCAATCACAGAGCCAGTAGAAGATGCAGAGATGTTCAGGAAGATTAGTTACTTTAGCTTTGGTTCCTAGAAGATCACTGGAATAAATAATGAGACGAACTATGTATTGTTGCTATATAAAAAGTAAAAATTAGTAGCAGTCAACACAAGCCAGTCAAAACTCCTTTTCTGGATACAGAATAAGACCTAAAGGATAAGAACAACACTGAATACTGCATCTTGTCTTAGAAGTACTTTCAGAGCTGCTTCTTACAAATGAGATTGGGAAATACTGACAAGGAAAAAAAAAGAAAAAAAAAAGAAAGAAAATATATGTTTCAAACTGGCTAAACTCCTGAATTGAGTGAAAATGAATTCTGTCAAAATGTGTCAGCTGGGGTTTCCCACATGCCTGTTTGGAACGTGGTAAAATTTACACTTACACTATCAAGAATGATAAAAGTTATGGTACTGAGAATATTTTTCAGTCAATATCTAGTTGTAAACATACTGGACAATCATGGAAAAATTCTGAATTATTATGGATCAGGCACACCATTGAAAAGCTAATAGTTTGCTGTCAGCAAGTACACAAGTTAACTGTGCTGGTACATAGCTGATGAAGAAGGTGTCCTAGTTTGACAGCCACATCTTAAGAAACAGGTGTACTATTTGGTAAAAGCAGTGAAGAAACAAGTGAAGAAAGAATGACCTATGCAGAAAGAGTAAAATAATAAATTAAAATACTCAGTGCATAGAAGAGGCCACTTGTGAGAGTCCAGCTTCACCTTGGTCTCATTTTAGTCTCTGGAAAATACGTATTCATTCTTGTGAAAGGAAGACACATTTCCACTTAGTGAGAATGGAGGCTTCCTTCTTGTATCTTTCTTGATGGAAAGATAATCCACAGGATTTGTGATACTACTATTAGCACACGCTGGGAAATACGAGTCCTGCAAATTGCCTATTCTTGGCTTATGGGCACAAGCCAGGGCTACTGCTTTCACAGATGTTGCGTTGTTGGATTTTTGCTTTGTTTTTTGTTGTGTTTTGTGTTGTTGTTGTTTTTTAATAGCATTCAATCAACTGCTGCTCTTACTTTTGTTATTCCTAAACTAGGAGTTATTTTAGTACAAAACAGATAAAAAAAGAAAAACATACAGGAACTGAGAAGCTCAGTTTACTCTTGTGCAACGTATTTCCTAGGCTAATCCCATGAAAAAGAATCACAGATAATTTAGAAATCCTAACTATACTTTGCTCCAATGCATTGCAGCCAAAACCAACCATACAGAAAGGTGGCACTCACTGGGAGATGTTTGACTTTACTTAGCCTGAGGCAGTTGCAACTGCTTCTCTTCAAACTCAAGGCTCTTGATACTTGATCATAAGTATTCCTGCCCTACTTCCGATCTTTCATTCAGCAGAGAAACATCACTTCAAAATCTCTGTTGAAGCAGTAGGGACAGTAAATCACAAAGTTTTCAAGCAGCTCCCATTCCTTCCAAAATAGGCTGAGCACATCAGTTAACAGCTCACTTTCAAACACCTCATCAAAAATTTACCTGTATATAGGAGAAAAAATTATGCTGCCGGTCAGGTAAGGTAACCACCTTTGCATTCTGGCCCATATGCAATTTATCAGTTTTCTCTGGTCCTCAGATTTGAGGACATACACTTCAGATAATGGAGGAGAAGTCTGCTTCCACACATAACTTTTAAGAGATTTTCAAAAGTGTTAAAGGATTCCAGGCTTGTTCATAAAATTAGGAACTTTCTGATCTCTCCACCTTATGACAGCATATACAATTAACAAATACACAATTAGCAGAGTGGCATGGTTAGGCTACTTTTTTACAGATTGTATAGCTAGAAGGATTAACACAGCAGGAAGAGATAATCAAAAATAAACACAAGCACTTACCCACTATCTTAGGCTCACAGAAAAACTCCAAAGAGAACAAACTTCAGAAAGAAACCTTCCGCAGTGACAGTAAGCCCTTAAATGGGGTCTAGGAAAGATGGAGCCTGGCTCCACCCCTTCCGGTCACACACCTAAATTGCCTTCACCTGTGCTCTGTGGCTGACTCAGTGTTTGCCTCAGGTGATCAATCAGTGGTTCAGGCCATGATTCAACAGTTCCTGTATGCAGTGGGACTTGGTTCAGATCCCACAGCTTGCTTTCTCAAAGGTAAATTTGTTTTGGTTTGGTTGGTTGGTTGTTTTTTTTTGAAAAAGAAGGAAGACTAATTTAGTGGATACAATGGGAACACACTGTAAAGCAACAGAAAATGTCAGCAAATAGATATTTCCTACTTTACCAGCTATTATGCACAGATGGCAACAGCCCAAGATTTTTATGGAGAGTTTTAGTTTTGTTGCTTGTTTCCTCTGATAACGTGCTAAAATGGTTGTGCTTGCTTGTAGAAAGGTATTTGCAGGTAATTGAGCTATCAACACCTAGTCTTGGTGCTTTTCTTTATGCATCTCTCTTTCTAGAAAAGTTTCTCTGCAATCCCTTACCACGTTATTGCAGCCTGGAGTCTAGCTGAATCTACTGCAAGTAAGCAAATTCCCTCCCAGTAATACTCTATATGCAATAAGAAAATTAATAGTCTTAGTCTCTCTACTAAACAGGAGTTAAAAAGGAAAGAATAGTGGATATGTTTGAGTAGCAGGCAACTACAGAAAAAGCATTGAGTGAATTAGTAAAAGAAAGTGTATTATCTAAGGTGTAACTGAAACAATGGTAACAGTAAATTGACAAACACTGCACCACTATTACCTCTCGAAGGTGTTCAACCATTTATCATTCAATTTTTCCACACACTCAAAAATCTCAAGTGGAAAGAGACATTAACAGCAGTCTAGACGTAACTACAAACTTAGAGCAGATTTCGTTTAAGTCGTCTGAGATGCATTACTCATAACTGCAGTGAAGGTCAAACCCTGCATTGATTTTAAAGTTTGGAAGATGTGATAGTATAAAACTATAATTCTGAACAGCATTTCAGTGCTATCAGTACTGCAGAAGAATAATAAATAATAAAAAGATTGCTATCAAATTTGATTGTCATTGATTCATTTTATGAGCTTAATACTAAATTAGAAAAAGGTACAACTCCTCTCCAGTAAACATAGCACTACTGTATTCAAGTCTCTGGAAACACTGACAGCTGACATCAGCTTGTTGTCCTGATGGCAGCAAAGCATAACATTGTGCATTATCTTTACCTGCATGCATCTTAAAGGCAACAGCTGAACAATCAAATATAGGCTACGCAGTGTGGAGATACCTAGTTATATCTTGTAGTTGCAGTGTTTTACCTGAGACAGCAACAGTCTTACTGGCTTTACCAAAAATCCTCTGGCTGTTATTTTGAAAAATTAAGTAAAAGTTTTCCTAGATAAGCAATTTGTAAATATTTTCAAGAACAAAGCAGGGCCATATCCTTGGCAGATGTGATTAGGACAATCAAATTATGTCTGAGAAATTAATTTTTTGGCAAAAGCTCAATTCTGTGTTCTGGGGGTACTTTGTTGTTGTTCTAGTTTTCTAGGGGGAGGGGAGACAAGTACTATGTAATAAATACACTGTCTCAAGACAACCTGACCTGATGTTCACTACTGTGGAGATCACTTTCCAATGGTGAATAATATACCTTTCTTGCTCCAGTAAATCATTCAGTCTGCACACTTGAAGTACCATAGATTTGGTAACATAGCTATGTCACACAGTTACCTAATAAGTAATATGAAGTCATGGCTCTAAATTAGCTATTCACACCCAGGGATGTTGACATTATATACATATAACTGTACATAGAGGGTTATTTTTCTCCTGGATATTTTATTTGCACTTGGTAAAATGAATGTTATCCTTCATCTTATGACTTACTCAGTATTAAAATCTGTCACATAATGATCTGGCCCCAAATACATATTTTTCCTAACACACAATACTCTTTGAGGTGTAAATTCCATTATTTCGGTCACAAACTATAATACACAGAACTGTGAAGAAAAACTGTGGCAATGATCCTGCAAATAGATCTGCAGGATTGAAGGCAAGAAATTCTGTCTGGACACAAGGATATACCTATGCTGATCTAACTTTTACAATCTGGTATTGAAAACTCTCTCTTGTTTGGTAAACACAATATATTGATTCTTTAGTAATAGATAATAGTTACATATGTTTATCTTTTTTCACCTAGATACTGTCAAATAGGTTTCTCTGAGAGTGCTGTCACTAGGTAAATTAAAATAAGTGTCACTTAAGGAACATAAAACAATTAACCAAGTGAAATGAGCGTTAGAGATCCTTCTCCCAAAAGACTCACAGGCTTTCACACTGTGGGTTGACTTGCAATACACAGGCCATAATTTCTAATCTAGTCAACTCTGCATTAAGATCTGTGTTAAGTATATCTTCTAAAAACATAACCAGTGTGACAACTTACCACTTTGTTCCCCTCATTAATTGCTCTCACTTCTAGAAGTTCACATCTACTCTTATTTCTCCCGCTTCAGATTTAGGCCACTGGTATACCACGTTGTATGGCACTAAATAGCTTGTTAGGAGGAAAAGACAATACATAGATTCCAAGAATGTTGGCAGGATAAGCAAATGAATAGAGAGATTATTTCCTTCATTTGCAGATCTTACTAAAAGGCTTTCTTCCAAATTATCATCCATTGCAAAAAAACACTGCCCACATTCAGCTACCTCCACACAGCTTTCCTGTCTCAAACCCCATGCTGACTGACAGATCTTCTACCACAGTTTACTTTACTGCAGTACTTCTGCTTATGTTTAATATTCCACTTTAAATGGAGAATTGCAAGGAAGAGAAAATTAGGTAAATTCTTGATCCTGTGAATTGGCTGCTGTTTTCTTTTAATCATTTCCCCGAGACGTCTTTACTTGAGGAACAGCAAATGTTGTGTTCCATGTACTGTACATCTCTCATAGTTATGTGCCCATACGTGTCCTCATTCCTGTGCTCTGACAATCTCCCATGGCAAACCTGCCATTGCACACAGCCCTATCAATAACACCAGAGTTACAGCTAGAGAGACATCAAAACCTCGAGGAAAAAAACAACCACAAATCTGCTAGCTTGTCAAAATAAAGTGTTACAGTGACAGTATAACATAGCCTATGCCCACCTACAAATATGCCTTTTGCTATCTTTAGTGCTTCAGAGATTCATGAATTACTAGGATCTTGCTTGCATTACTGAGTTTGATTTGTTTTCTGCCTGCCAACTTTTGGATGGCAGTTCCTTTCTACAAACCAATCACTTCAGATCTGCCCTAGCAAGGGAAATGACAAAGCACTAGCTGTATTCATGCCAGGAGGAGAATGAAGGAGACTGCCCCAGTGGCAAATCAAAGTAGCAGTCAGGTTAGAAGCCGCAGGATTTAGCAGTTCTCTTCTTCCTTGTATACTAAATAATACAACCTTCATAATTCCATGTTTGCACTCTTCAGAAAACAGCAAGTGGTAAAGTTACCCAAGGACTTGGCAGGGCTTTAGAGTCAGATTTCTGTCAGTGCAAGATGCTAAAAGAAATGTGCATGCAGAAGTTAAATGATGCACAACTTCGATCTATGTGACACAACACAATATTACAAGCTGGCTACAGAAGAGAGAATTCAGGTGTGAGGATCTACATTTGTGCAGTGTCCCAGTTAAATTATTTGCACTGAACAGCACAAAAAAACAAAACAAAACAAAAAAAAAAAACCACCATATCAGCTCTCCAGAGTTAAATCAGGTACCTTGACACATCACCATTTTGTAGCATAGCAACACTCCCATAGAGCACACAGTACAAAAAAATAATTACAATACAGAAAATGAAGCATAATACTGAAGTACCAAAAGAAAATTCCATGGAGAGTCAGACCAAGGACCATAAACGTAATTCTGCATGCACTGAACAGCACTGACCTCAGTACATTTTCCATGAGGAATGAATCACAATACAGCATTCTACTCCAGTAACCAAGTGTCCGGTGTTTTTTAAGATCATTAGGAAATATTTGAGGTATTAATAGTCCCCATGGCAGCCTCTGGAGTGGCTACAAATTAACAGATCTGATACTGAGGTCCTTATCAATTTGGATTTTTCGTGGATTAGTGCCATTGGCAAGGTCCAGAGTTCTGTCTTACTTTCATTCTCCATTTATTATAGTATCTGTATCTGATCTCCTCTGACACAGGTAGAATAGTAGCTTTATACCCGTCACTCTCCAGACAGCCACTGGAACCTATGTAATAAGTGCATACCTACAATCAGTTTGTGTTTGTGTGTGTGTACATATGCACTTAATAGTCATGTGTGCTTGAAGCACATTATTAAGAACTCTCACAAGCTTTCAAAAGCCAGAAACTGACAGCAGAGAATCTGGGGCATTACAAGTTTGTATACCTTGGTGAAATTTCTAATTTTGGTGGATATATCAAAGGAACAGCCTATATAAGGTGTTCTGCCCAGATGGGATGGGACTTTTCAAAAAGATGCACCGATCCTAGGAAAAAGCACACAACAATTCTCGGAAATGGCTGCACAGTTTTGACTGAGATATTCCAAGATGATTATGCATAAAGCAGAGTCCCTGAGTAGAAAACATGAGTATAAACAGTTAATATTTGGTAAAAGCTGTATGCAGCTGAAGACAAAAGTCTATAATGGGAAGTGTCAGGCACCTTAATAGGTAGCAATATAAGCACAACCTGTAATAAATTAGGAAGGGATAGGAAAGTGAGAGTACAAACAAATTAACCATGACTTAAAAACCTCAAATCAGGGTCTTGTCTTGCCAAAAAACAAGATTTTTCTTACTAACAAGTACAGGATTTTTACATGACATATTGAGAAGTATATTTCGTTGTGGTCTATCTCGGAGGTATCGTAAGTATAGAACCATGTAATCTGGCTGTTACCATGGTAACAACTGCTTTCCTAAGGAAAATCAGAAGGTATAAGTCAAGTAAAATCCCAAATAATTTCTTGTGACATAGGTTGGACACGTTAAACTGCACCCTTAACTTCTTGCATCCCTCTTCTGTCTGACCTTTCTTAGCCCTACATGTGTTTCACATAAGAATCTACAAAACTAATTTTTCCCACATTAATTGAAGTAATATATCCTAGTATGGTAGCACAGATTTCTTCACCCCAGCAGTAAATGCTGAACTGATGGGCTTTGAAGAGCTCACTTCTAGAAGGCATACCTTCCTAACGCAGGAATCTATCTAATCAGATAAGAACTGTTCAGGTGATGCACGAGTTCTTGAGGGCATCATTTTACAATTTTCATGCTGAGCAAAGAAAGAATGGCCAAAATAACGTCAATATGCCAAGTACAAGGCGGTTTGTTTTCTATACATAAAAACTATTCTATGCAGACAGATAACTCACAACACTCAGAAGAAAAAAAATAGAAGAGAGATTTAGAGAAAGAATTGCTAAGTCTTGCTGTTACAAATACTCTACTTGCAAATGTTAAAGAATATTATCTGCTAAATGAACCTTCAGCTTTTACTTTGTACCTCTAAGGGTCCAGTGTCCACAAAGCCTCTCTAAGGAAACCCCAGTAATTAACTGTGAGCCAAAACTATCACATACAACTTCTGTCTCAGTAATATTCCCTGAGCTCGGGATACAGACTACCACGTTATTCTTCTCTTGAACAGGGGAAGCTGAGTTGAGGTCTGCCTCTTAATGCATGTGTTGAGCTGAACAACAGGCTCAGGGGGCTTGCCATCATATTCCCTGCAAAGAATTTTGATTTTACAAACTCTAATAATCTTTCTCTTTCTCGCTAATACTTAGCACATAAAGCCTTTGCACCACAAGAGTTGAAGATTTGGTCTGAGATGACATATTGCTTAACACAGAAAAGGAAAATGGATTAAAAATAAAAACACCACATTTTTTCTAGTCCCACTATGAAAGTAATTAAAAGCAGCAGACAGGCCTGACGATACCATTTTCTGTTAGGTCTGTAAACTACAGGCAATTACTCTGGATGAATGTGACGGGAAATTTAAATCTGAACTCTACCCTCAGCCAATAAATCTTACATTAGCCTTTTACCTAATAAGAATGACAACTCATACAATGCTGCTGTGACCCAGAAAGGAAAAAGATTAAAGAATTAGAGGGAATTTCAAACCAAATGCTGCCCTTCTCTATGAAAATCAAAGAGCTTTGCCTACTTTCCCTCAGCATAAAGGTTATGTTCAGCCAGCTGGGAAACACAAACTCTGCCACGTGGCTTAGGGGACCAGTTGTTGTCAAGAATCTGTTACTGTTCCATACATGCAAAGCTGCTTGCAAGTACGTCGACGTTAAGCAAAAGAAGAAAAAGCAAAACAAACTGTTGAGTACATTTGAACAATACGTGAGCTGAAAGAAATTGTCATCTGCATGAAAACTTCCACATAAACAGAAAAAAGGACTTCAGTAACTCATCAAATAAGCTATTCACCATGAATTATTCACTCAGTTTTACTACTAAGTCTGCCATGTGCTTCAAGTCATGCAAATCTGATAGGGAGATGTAAACCTGGGAATCGGGGTTGTGAAGGTCTTGCCTGCTCTGCTATTTTCTAAGAGAGGAAATGAAGATTGAATAATTATATTTTTCTATTTTTATCTTGCCTATTAATCTCTTGGCTGGATTACTGAGGGATGCACTATCTCAGCTTTGCCCTTTCAATGGCCCGTTTCCTCTGGAAGTCACTAAGGGAAATTTTTCCTTTCAGTTGTAGTTTCCCCCTTTGCGAATAGAATCTCTAATGATCAGAAGAGCATAGAAGTGAGTTAAGTGCCTGTGGATCTGAAGACTTGTTTTCAGGACTCTCCCCTGTTCATGAAAGAAAGCAGTCCAAAGAGAAAGACCTTCATGCAAAGTTTGGTGATAATATTATAAGGGAGAGAGAAAGTAAAAAAAAAAAAAAAAAAAAAGTAGCGAGAGCCACCTAAGAAACAGAATGAAATAGTGATTAGGATGCAAATAGCTTCAACAAAAAATCCCTTGCCCTTTAGTAATCATTTTAAAAAGAAAGGAGTAAGAGTTCCAAAATATATCAAGATCATACAGAAAATGTAGAAACATGTTACTCCAGTGTGGAAGACATCTCCCAGATCCACAGCCTCAAAGTAATTTTTCTGAAGAAAGAATATCTTTTCTTTGTCCTTACAGGTTTTCTTCCTGCAGGAGGCTGCAGAAAATATTCTGCATGCATGGAGCTGCAGGTAACAGCAATTTTAGTGACTGACAGCAGCACAGACATTACTCCAACTAGCAAAGTGTTGTCTGCATTTGCTGGAGCTCTGCAAAGAATGTTCCATGAAAAACACTCTGGGTGTTTCTGGAGGAGAGATGGGTATGTGAGCTAATACCTGCTCCCTTCCTCCCTAGTAGATGAAAAGCAGGTGGGAGTGGGATTGGTAATGTGATTTACTAAATCTATGAATATAGATGTGTCATCATTTAGGAGAAAATAAATTGATCACTAAAATATTCTAGGTGATTTCAAATTCTCAGGACAGGAGCTTTAGGGAATAAAAATGTGTGCTACATAATTATTATTCAACATCTTTTGCTTGCGAGAACACTGGCACTGAACTGGAAGAATGATGGTTGGTCATGGGAGGCCATTATCATTCCTCACTCACATAATATGGATGAGACACCCCATTTCTTTTAAGAAATTGATAAAGTGTCAGCTGAATCACTGTCTCAAGCAGAAAAAGACATGTTCCATAAGGAAAGTAGGTTCATGTTCAAAAACAGAGCACAGTATTCAGTGATACCATGCTGTCTACATTCTAGATCACAAACTTGGTATCTTGAACTCTTATAATTAGTTTGCATCTGCTGTTGCTTGTTACTTACAAAGGAAAAAAAAGTATTTAAACCCATTCTCCTTCCTGCAGATATGCTGTCTGCTGCTGCCCCTGCAGTGTATTCATTCCATGAAGGAGAAGCATTCAGGGCACAACTGAGCAGTTGGTCTGCACACTCAGAATGGCAGTTCTCCCTGGCTGAGTGAAACCTCTAGCAGGTGAAGCATTTTGGTAGAATACATGAGGAAAGTTGGTGGCTGTCCAGTTTGGAGAATTTTTCCATACTGTGTTTTATCTTGTTTCTTAGTGCTGCAAGTGACAATATAATATTAAACTAATAAATACATATGCAGGACTTTGTTACTTAATATTATGAGGTTAATAGTCACGGTTAATGCCTACATTTAATAAAATATTAAATATGTTAGTGCTACTTTTGAATGTGCAAAAAGCCTTGCCAAATAATTATTCAAACCAGTTCCAGTACTGATGTTGTTTCTTGGAAAATGCACTGGATGGTGACTTTTTAAAATAATAGATGCCTATACAATTATTTGTTAGCACTAATGGAATGAGTGAGAAAAAAATCTGGCACCACATGGTACAACAACTCTAAACTAGGAGCAAGTATAACAACATCAGTATTGATGGATAAATAGATAATGAACAAATATATGAGCTAATATATTAAAGTACCACTGAATTATTTGTAGTATATTTACAATAATAAAAGAAAGTACTTGGTTAAATTGAACACGAACCAGGCAATCAAATTAACATTTATCTAGTTTCATCTGTTTTTCTACCTGTTCTATCACAAAGTTATTCAGGTTCCCAGTTTGCAGTTTCTACTTTTATTTTTTTTTAATAGAAATATTTTCCACCAATGTCAAAACTTCAGATGTATGTAGGTTATGCTGAAATTAATGCTATTTATTTCCATGGAAACTACAACAGACACAAAGTGTACTATAACACTATTTGATAGAAAAAATCCTCAGCTACAAAAAGCTATTTTTCAACATAGTCACCACCATTAGCTATGCACATTTGCCAGCAATGAGCAGGAGCCTACATACTGCACTCACAGAAGTCTGTACCAGTGGAGATACTCCACTGTTTCATAGCAGCTATGATAGTGTTGTTTGTAGGAAAATGTTGCCCATGCAACCCATTGTTCATTGGCCTAAACGGATGATAATCAGAAGTTGCCAAATCCAGACAGTCCAACCAAGATTGGCCATGTGCTCCATAGTCTTCAAACTGAGATGGGGCTTGGTGTAATTGTGTTGCATCTTCTTCTCTCATATGACTGTGGAAGTTGGAGTCTTCAGCTTAGGAACCATCATGATATAGTTATCAGAGTTGATCCAGAGTTCCAGAAAATCCAGAAAAAACATCATTACCCACTGAAGACTGTCTTGGACTTTTTCTTCAATGGAGAATTCAAGTCTCCTCTCCATGGACTGCTGTTTTGACTTCATCTCATAGTGGTGACCCTACATCTTGCCACCGGTAATGACACCATGCAGGAAACTATTACCTTCAGACATATATTTGTTCAGTAGGTCCTGACAAACTTGCACATAGTGTTCTTTCTGTTCCTGCGTGAGAATTCCTGGGATCCACCTGGCTCAAACTTTGCAATATATTATTATTACCATTTTTATTTCCAGTGCATTGAAGTCAACATTCAATTCCAGACAGTTTGTAGGTCATAACCTACTAATTTACATGGATGAGCTGACTGGAATGACCTTCACTCTGTGGTACGACAGCTGTTTGTGGCTGTCCAGAACGTGGTGTGCCTTTCACATTGCTGTCGTCACTGCTGAAATGTACCACCCACTGCCTCACTGTCCTAAAATCCAGTGTTTGGTCTCCATAAAAGCTCAGCAAGCATCAGTGAATGTCAATGGGTGCCATTTTTTTGCATGGAGGTATTCCGTGACACACCTTTGCTCCATACGCATTTCCATTTCATATGCCATTTTGTCAGACTGGCCCTCTACTGCCATCTGTCTCATGGTAACAATAAGTAATGGAATATTTGTGAGAAGGTTCAGTTTCTACTGCCATATCACCGACATCCACCTCTGATATTGGGAGCCAACATAATAAAAGAGGAGGCATTACTTTCAGAGCAGCCCTCGTAATAATGAAAGTACAGTAGTATCATTTTGTCCTGAGGTATCTGCTTATGATGGAAGCAGGCAAGGAGTGAGGAAAGAGAGAGCATATGAATGAGTTACTCATGATGGACTGATTTAACACAGTCATAGAACTGAACCATGACTGAGAAAAAGAATAGCAGTGAACAAATGTAAGTAAATGATACCAAATTTGTTTTCAATTTGTACTCCAACTATTCTTCTGAAGCCTTTTTCTTGTTGAGTTGCCTAAGCCCTGAAGCGTGATACTTTACAGTGCCTTCCCACAACCTGCAGAGTACTGTTTCCTGGCAGAGAGATGACTTGTTTCTCAGAAAGGCACACACGTGCACTTAAAAATATATGGTTTGGTTGCACATGAATATGTAAGTTCTGATTAGAGAAAGGTAATATATATACATTAGCAAATTATGTGTCTTAATTTACAATTAACAAATTTTTATAAGATGATTTTCCTAGAAAGCAGTGCTTATATTTTTTGAAAGAATATTAACACTGTAAGGACTAAAAAAAGTTTTTTACATCGGATTTAAAAAGACAATTTTGGCATTGCTTGACTGAGTAGGGAAGACTCCATACAAGACCATCTGATAGAATATTTTGAATGAGCTAAGGCATCCAAATGCCACACAAAATCAAGGTCCAATGGGATCATTTCTAAGCCCTACGATTCTTAGTACCAGAGCCTGGCATACTTTCAGAACCTCTTTCACCAGCGTTATCCCGTGTCATAGAAGGTCCTGCTGTTCTTAACAGCTTTAAGTGACTTTTCAAGTGAAAACTGCTAATCTGTAAGAAAGCTTCTGCTTGGAGAATCCTCACTCAAAGGAATATTTTCCACTACTACCTTATGTTACATGTAGAATTTAGAAAGAAATTGTACGATAACGGAAAACCTAGCATAGCATTGGTATGCCTGCAGCAAGAGGCTGACAGCTACTTGAGGGTGGCAATATGTGAAGGAGCGTAGTTCTGCTTTATATCATAGAAAGACCTGTGGTAGTTTCTCTTTCACTCTTCCTGACAGCCACTGTAAGCAAACCACATTCTCCTCCAAGCACTGCAGTCCACCAGCAGAGAAGCACCACACTGCTTTCAGAGCTGATTGCTGCCAACCAGATGGCAGAGACTCAGCGTCCCCTGCATCTACCCCGTGGGTCCCAAGTCTGCTGCTCAGCACTGCCCTGAAGGCTGCAGTGCCCATAGCAGAGGATGCTGTCACCACTGTGGCAATCAGAATTTTGGCCACACTGTTCAACATCCATCAATAATATCACCAAGTGGCAGACATCTAACAGCAACGGTGGAGGTCACTGTTACTGGTTGCTTTTTCATAAGGATGATATTTTGTATACAAATATAGACACTTACATGAGTGTATTAAGAAATGTATACATCCACAGAAGCTAAACAGGAATGCTAGGGGGAAGACAGCAAGCTGCCACTTGCTCTCAAATTTCCTGCCATGCTGCCACGTCTGGTGCGTGGGGTTTCAGGAGGTTTGGCAGGGAATGCACTGATGGTCCATCTGCTCACATCAATGCCAACAATATACCAGGTTTCAAACTCTATTCTTTAGCAGTGATGTAGTGTTTATCATTCAAGTACAGTGTTTTCCTACTACTTAATGCTGATTTGTAAACTGTCTCATTTTAACACTGCTTGCCTGAAAATGAAAGGAAACACCACGAATGACTCTCACAGCACAGCCTGTACTGCAGACTGGGGCAGATGGGGGAAACCCTTTGTTGTCGGCTACAGCTAACTTGCTGAGAAGAAGAATCTACATCTAGATTTGAATACGTGAATAATTCCATCAGTAATAGAGACACGTATCTCCCCACTATGTATTAATTTCCACTTGCTACACTTTCCCCCATGCTGCTTTGCATCTCTATAAGTCTTCAATTATTATCACTGAATCAGTCACACAATGTACACTCTGACTGTCACACGGAGCTGCATCAAGTTCACAGGAATGCTCTCACACCTATAGTTTATCTAGACTGTTTCTATGGTTATGACAGATATATTATTCCTTTTGTTTAATTATATACCTAGCTCTTGAATACTCTTTGTGATCCTGTCCATAGATTAGACTCTTTGCA
The DNA here is from genome assembly GCA_002909625.1 of Bambusicola thoracicus. Taxonomy (NCBI): domain Eukaryota; kingdom Metazoa; phylum Chordata; class Aves; order Galliformes; family Phasianidae; genus Bambusicola; species Bambusicola thoracicus. Next base: position 3,260 of record PPHD01013215.1, on the reverse strand, counting down.
ACCAGGTCTGCTGACGTTAACATAAAGAACTAAAACAGTTATTTTCTTCTGAGCTGAGGGAAGCTGAAGGCTTAAAAGAGACAGAACAATAAAAACCAGTGGCCACAGATGGCTCACAAACACTGATTTAAAGAGCAACAAAATAGTATCAGTCCTAAACTATTCTGTACATGGTATTTTGGGAGATAAAAGTGTTTTAGTAAGTATGCTTCTGTATTTAAGCCAATTAATAACCATCTGAGTATTTCTACAGATTTTACTGTATTTTGCATCACATTGTACCATAATCACACCTAGCAGAGCAGCAGTATTCTCCAACACCTTGCTTTTCACAGAAAATATACTTGCTTATGCAAAAATATGTTTAGGGTTTCTTGGGGGCGTAGGTGGGGTAAGAATGAAAGCAAATTCCTTCTGATGTCCTAGAGGTATATGCTGTTCCAAACCTAACTAAACTTATTATAATACCAGCCAAGCTCTCACATGAGGGCTGCTCTGAGAGTAATGCCTCCTATATTATTATGTTGGCCTTAGATATCAGAGGTGGATGATGGTGGTACTACAGAGGAGACTGAACCTTTCCACCAGAATTCCATTACATTTTGTTGCTGAATGACAGATGGCAGCAGAGGAGCAGTCTGGCAGAATAGTGTCTGATGTGGAAGTGCATATGAAAGAAAGGTGTGTCATTGAATTCGCCCATGCAGGAAAAAAAAAATCACACACATTGCTGAACTTTTGTGGAGACCGAACAGTGGATTTTAACACAGTGAAGCAGTGGGTGGTGGGTTTCAGCCATGGCAACAGTGGCTCACCTCCACCGGTGCAGAATTTTACAAGTGCTGAATTCAGGCTCTTGTTCATTTCTGGCAAAACTGCATAGCTAATGGTGGTGACTGTGTTGAAAAAATACTGCTTCGTAGATGAGAATTTGCTCTACCAAACAGTGTTACTGTGCACTTTGTTGTAGTTCCAATGGAAATAATTTGGAGCCATTACTTTTGGAGCAACTTAAATGCAAGCCCTCAGTATTTCTCAGTACATTCATGGAAGCATACAATATCAGCATCAGATTCATCCTGCATGTCATTTTGATACAATTACTTTACACCAGAAGCTACTCTTGCAGCATCCATTCACTCACCAAGATATGTAATTTGAAATAGTACTGGGAAAGAACACATAAGCAACAATAGATCCTATTCACTGTACTGTGCAACGTGGATGCTGCAGAGACCCAAGATTTTCAGTCTCCTCATACATCTTCAGTGGTATAAATTTGAGTTCTACACACAGATCAAAAACCCAGATGGACCTTATTTCATATCTACTTGGAGTTTAGCACAGCTCCACAAACTGCCCTGACAGTCTGAGTTTCCTGTTGAGGTATGTGCAGAAGGGGAAGGTGTCAAGCATATCTGATCTTAAAATGAATGGGATATACCTACAATATACACAACATTCATTGAGAGTAGTCCTACATGAATTAAGATAACTTCACTTGAAATGGAAGAGTTCAATTTACAGAAGAAGGGCTAGAACAAGGGTGGGAGAGGAAGAAAAAGAAAATTAAAAACAAATAAATAAAGAAGGATCAATAACATATGAGAACAGAAATGAGAGAAACACACTTTAGACAAGAGACTCAAAGTACAGTAAGTTTCCTGCAGGACAGATAGAGCATTAAATCTATTGGAATGACAGTGAGAAGTATTGACTAAGAACCTGTACTTCAGTAAAAGTAAAACATAAAGAACATATGGCTTACATGTTAAAATAATGATAAATAGCACCTTGAATTTCTATTTTGCCCTAAAACACATCAGAAGATAATGTGGCAGGAAAGCTGCAAGCTGAAGTGCAGAAACTGCTTAGCAATCCACACAATAGGCAAAGGTCAGGAAGAGAGGGACCATCACATTCAATTTAAAGCATAAGAAGAATTTAGAAAGGCAGAATGTAATTACACAATATGGAATCTAGCCAGGCTACTAGAAATATCAGTGTTGCTCTAAAGGCCTTTAAGAAGTAAAATATCAGGTACAAAATAAGACTGGGAAGATTATACATTTCAGATCCAACAGCATAAAAAGAAAGTGCACTACAGAGGAAGAAAGCAAAGCTACACAAGAGGTTAAGCTAAATAACAAGAAATTTTCAAGTGAATTAAGAATGCGAGGTCAGTGAGGGAGACAGTATGACAGTCCTCTAAGAGGTAGGAACTATAATTTATTCACGAGAAGGGAAGAGGAGCTGTAATTCAAAGTGTACTTGGAGCCAAGAATCCAAGTGTAAAGTTCAAAAATGACACATTCTGTCAAAAGAGTTGGAAAGAAACATACTACACCAGGTCAAAGCATAAAAAATGTAGGAAATGACTTGGAAAAATCCACCAGATCATATTTGTTCTTAACCAAATCCTTTGCCTTAACAGACAGATACAAAGCCAGTGGTGACAGGAACATAAATAAAGTTATAAGTACATAACAGTGGAAACAGCGAAAGTACAAAATAAATAAAATAAAAATTAAGTATTACAATGGAGCACAGAGGTCAATAGGAGGTGCTTTTCACAGTAAAAATAATGAACTAGACTGAAAAAAGGTAACGCAAAGAAAGGGAACGCAAAGTACCAAATTTCCTTTCTTAAGACAGTGAACCTAAATGAAGCTTTCCACCCCCTATTGCTGTGGTATATTAATGGAGAAGAAATGCATGCAAAAGCACAGTATTTATAATAATAATTATAAATGAAAGAAGTAGATACAGCCTGAAAGTCCAGTCATGATATCTGTCTGATATGCTCAAATTTAATACATAGGAAAGTGAAGATTTTGTGCAGAGAAACATAGAATGATCTTGGTTGAGAAGAACTTCAAAGATCATCCAGTTTCAACCCGCCCCTGCTATGAGCAGGGTCGCCAACCACTAGACCAGGCTGCCCAGAGCCACATTCAAATTGGCTCTGAATGCATCCAGGGATGGGGCATCCACAACCTCCTTGGGCAACCTGTTCCAGTGCGTCACCACCCTCTGAGTGAAAAAAATCCTCCTAATATCTAAACTAAACCTCCCCTATCTCAATTTAAAACCATTTCCCCTCGTCCTATCACTATACACCCTTGTAAACACCCATTCCCCTTCATGTTTATATGCTGCCTTCAAGTACTGAAAGGCTGAAAGGCCACAATGAAGTCTGGTCTCCCCGGAGCCTTCTCTGGAGAAGATTCTGGAGACCAAACTGGGCAAAGCAAAAGCAA
>PPHD01013214.1:0-17494 GCA_002909625.1 Bambusicola thoracicus | reverse complement strand
GACCATCAGCAGAAGTGCCACCTCAACAGTACAAAATGCTTTATTTAATATTTCTTTTGTTGCAAGCATCAGAAAGTCAGCCAACTAGTTTCAGATATTTATTCTTTCAGTAAATAGAAATAGCCTGAACTTCACAGCAGTTGATACAGAGTTAATAAGATTCTGCTGCTTCTAGCTGCTGCTTTTCATTGCAGTTAAAAAAGCAAAATATATTTGGAAGCCTAAAAGCAGCTATGTTGAGTTAGACTAAAGATTACTTTAGTATCTCATCTCCAAAAGAGGCTGTAAGTGAATGCCTAAGGAGGATTAAGAATAGAGTAAGCACATGCAAGACTGTGTCCTAACAGTTTCTCTGCTACCAGATATGGTTAGGTTATGTTAAGCCCTGCTGGGTTGAGTATAACTTTGTGTTCAGTAACCCACAGCTGGATTGCTGTATGATTTCCCTAGAGGTAGTATGAAAAGAGAGTATTTCAATGTGTGCATGGTTTAATTCTATTTTGGAAAAGGTTAACTCTCTGACAATAAATATCTGTGTAATATTCAGCTGGTGTTCAGTCATCATTATGAATGCACACTGTAGTTTTTCTCAGTTTTGTCTTAAGAGGTGAACTGCATAAACAATACAGTTACCTTTCTTCTGTCTTGTATGGAAATTTCCAATATGTCCCTGGCCTTTCTGGAGTGCACAGCAAGGCTCCTTGTCACAGACAGCAGAACAGGTAGATCAATCTGAAAATAGCATGGTATTCAAATACTTGAGGTCTTGAGGTCTCTAGCTCCTACGTGCTCCATCAAATTGTTACCACCTCTAATATGCAGGATATCTGATTTATTTTACATTATTGCCCTCATGTCTTTGCAAGTGTTATATCGTGTAGTTATTACAAAACAAAAGTCCATGCCAGGTCACAATGTGTGAATTTCAGCCAGAAAAAAAGACTGTCATTCAGATAACAGATACATTTCAACTTTTTCAACATATTAGTCATATGAAACTTCTGAACACCTTCATCACATACTTCTGTTGAATCTGTGTTCTATGTACTTTTTGGTTAGGATCAGTGTTAGCAGAACCAGACACACTTTTTGTTGATTTTTTTGCTGTTGTTGTATTTAACTGCTGTGCTATTTGTTATCATCCCTTTTAAGGGACATGGCAATGGCTTTCTAAGTAAACAAGTCAGTAAGGTCAGTATATAGACAAAGGCACTGTGGAACTCTTTCATAACTGTAGAGCTATGCTATGTCAAGTATTAACTGATAATTTGGTATAGGCTATGTTGGTGCTAACTTTTGGTTTATTTATTTATTTTGGATTGATTTCATACAGTCAGGAACTTGTAAGTGTGCACACTTGCTCCTGATTGAGAGAATCTTCTGACACTCACATTATGAATGTAATCATAAACTGTTAATATTTGAAGAAAACTTTAGGATTGAACAACCGCTTCTTCAAGTGTCAAAACTGAAGGGCATGTATAATATTTATTTTCTGTAAAACAGAGGCTGTGTCTGTTTATTTTCCTTCTATGCTGAAAAACTTAAAAAGCACAATAATTACAAACTACCAGAAGGCCATTACTGACAATAACAATAATAATGCAGTGCCCTGCAACTCATACAGACATAGCGAGAAGGTGTACTTCCCAATATCAAGGTCAATTAACTGAACGATATTGTCCATACTGGGAGAAGAGAGGTGCTCACAAGTGAGAGATGGAGACCACATCACTGGGGGCAGAGTTAGTCGCATTTTCAAGCAGCTATTTTAAATACTAGAACTGTCTTTGTATGGATGGGCTAAGAAAAATATCAAAAAGTAGCTTGTGGTAGGATGAAAGGAAAAGTGAATTCTAAAATCATGGGCTCTTCATAACCTATCTAAACTTAGAAAATATTAGTTTGAATGTCTCTTAGTACATTACAAGTTCATCTCAGCTTGACATAAGCTTTTTGAAAATGGCTTTAATAGTAAGTGGATTCATGAATGCATGAAGTTTAATAGATAAAACATGATTTTTTCAGCTGAGAATTTTCAGATGCAACTAAAAAATGAGTATTTTTCAACTTAAGATTTGCAAATTACACGTAAATCTGCCATGGGTAGCCAGAGATATTTGAGTAACTAGTGAGACCAGTAAGCGTCTTCCAGAATTCAGCTGAAGTTTTCTATGAGCTGTACTGAGTAACAATGGTGACTCTTACAGCCACGCTCTGTTGATAAAAGCTTTTTTCAATTGAAATGTGATAGCCTAGACAAAGTAATCATACAAAACCAAATCTTTTTTAAAGAAACGAAATTAACTGAAACTCAAGATTCAGTTGATTACCATTTTGAGCCAGAACAAGTCCCTTGTAGAACACAATCGTTTTTGTTTCCCTAATGCCACCATGAGCCTTGAATCTGACCATATTCTCCTGGCAGACTGTCTCAGAGCCAGTAGGTACTTGGCGAGGCCTTGTCTGGAGAAGTGTAGTCAGGGTAAAGCAGCCTTCCTTGGTGGGATTTATTGGAACTAGAAGACTGGATGTTGCCAGGAGAAGAGAAACTGGTGTTAAATGACATTCTCAAACTTGCTCTCTTTTGGAAATTCTGCTTGCTTTCCAGCAGAAATGTATGTATATTGATTAGTAGAAATGTTTCTGCTGCAGTAAGGTGTTGATATGTTTTGTCTTATGGAAAATTTAAATAGCATTGCTTATTTTATAAATGGTATAAGCTTTCTATGCTTGGGTACTTGGGAGTAAACACTGCCTTGAGAACATTGAGATTACTGTTCTAGCCGTTGTTAATCTCCCTTTCTTCCTGGATGCATTTGTCTTCCAACTGGTTTGATATAAGAGATTTGATTACAAGCAATGCTCCACTTCAGGCATCTGGGCAGGGCCTGTTGTCATGCCTCACATCACTTAGTTACTTGGTTTTTGTCATTTTCCTTTATATGTGCCATTTAGACATTTTCTGTGGAGAACATAAGATAGTGTCAAAGGAACAAGGCAAAATACACTGTTGTTACCACAATAAAGAGCAACGAATCAAAACTCTGAATAAAGCAAGGACCTTGATTCTTGCTCCTAATAATACTGATATTTTCCATGAGCACACTAACAGTGATGGTTTTCCTTTCTCCCAGTTCATAGCTGACACTGAGAGTTTCAAATAGGATCTCAGTTCATATACCGCTGGTCTTATTTTTTTTCCCTAGTCTCTCTAGATCAGAATTTCTAATCTTGCCTGTCATTGTACAAAATAAGCAGTGACCCTGATTCTAATGGCCTCTGAATTAATAATGAAGGTTATCAGTATGGGGTCTTTTGCTGCTTTTAAGTTTTGTAGCTGGTTTAATTGTTCTCTTTTGGGCATGGCACAGTATAAATTGCAGCCATCCTTGGCAACTACTTTTCTGGTGGTCCTTGTTAAAAGGCAAATATGCCTGCTGTGCACTAATCTAAGTAGCAACAGGCCAGTACCAGTCATCTACAGTAGCTCCTCCAAAAGTAATGCCTCCATTTTTTTATGTTGGCCTGCCATGTCAGAGACAGATGTTGATGATATGACAGAGGTTGAACCTTCCTGCAAGAATTGCATTACATTTTTTTCTGTGTGACAGATGGCAGCAGAGGGGCAGTCTGACAAAATGGCATCTGACATGGAAGTGTGTATGAAGCAAAGGTGTGTCTTTGAATTCCACCGTGCAGAAAAAATAGCACCCAATGACATTCACTGATGCTTACTGAACATTTATGATGATCAGAGAATGGATGTGAGCACAGTGAGGTGCATTTCATCAGAGGTGACAGTGGGTCACCTCTGCTGGTGCAGATTTTTACCAGTATGGCATGCACGCACTTGTGTTCACTACTGTTGAAAATGCATACCTAATGGTAGTGACGATGTTGATAGTGTTTTGTAACTAAGAATTTGCTCTATCAAATAGTGTTATTGTGCGCTTTGTACCTGTTGTAGTTTCCGTAGAAGTAAACAAAAGGCATTACTTTCAGAGCAAACTATTTACTTGAGTGTTATAACACTGTAAGTTCCAAGACCTGTTCCAATTTTTCTTTTTATTTTATTTTAACTTTTTTTCTGAGATTAAATGCCATTTTAGATATTCACTGGTTTTAAATGGTGAATCAAGATGTGTATATTGATTATATAAATAAAATTGGATTGACCTATTTAAAACTATTTCAGTGTAAATGTCAGTTCAGTTTTATTTATTTAAAAGATAAATAAATAAGCCTTTTCTATAGCTTTCCTGGTCTCCCTCCTGTCAACAGTTTCCTTCCTAGCTAATGAAAGTATATCATTTATACTTTTCTTCTTTGCTGTGAATGAAACATGGCTTTCTATGAGAGTAGTGAAATTAAGAAGGGAAATAATAATGTTGAGTGTAGAAGAATTAGGTAATAAAATTTCAGTCCAGTACAAAGGTACCTCCTCGAATAATTTTTAGTAAGGAAATGAAGGGGATGGTGGGAGAAGGATTAGAGGCCTTCACTGCCCATAGCCAGGGACAGGCCACTGTCCATCATCCCAGTAAAAGCTCTTTCCCAAGAGAAGCCCTCTCCCTGATCTGCATTTTCAATGAGTCTCAAGGTTGTTGGTTCTTTTTGGTTGTTTTTATTTATTTGTTTATTTTTATTCAGGTGTTTTGATGTAGTAGGCATACTAGAAAGGCAGGAGTGCAGAATCTGATATGAGTTATTTGATATTCATTTTGGCCTTCCTCTCTGTTGTTCCATCTCACCACACAATATTAAGGCAAAAATGCTTTCATTTTCTCCTCAGTCAACTGAAACATAATCTGTTCAGTGATGCCAGCAGTGAAATGTATTTTCCAACTTTAATTAGCAAGTCAAACAATAACACAAATGCTTCCACAAAATTTTGTTAAAGGTTCTCTATCTTCAGTTGAATAACAAAGGTCTTAAAGAGCATGTGCTTCCGTTTTTGTCATTTGCAGAGAGCATCTATTTAAGTTTTTGTTGTTGTTGTTTTCTGGTTTTCATAAGCAATCTGACTGATAGCTCGTTTGTTCTCTATTTCAGGTCGTGGAGACTAATTTGGTTGCTTTTGACTGTCACTGGATCATTATAAATGAGGTAACTGTCAAGTGAACATTGTTGTGAACCATGAATCTTGTTTTCAGGCTTACAGACAAATGTTCACGCTGGTCTTGCCTTTGCCAGCAGGAAGCAGTAGCTACAGCAAAGTTCAGGCATGCTGAGAGGGTGAACATTTAACAGAAAGAGAATGCCAAGTCTTTTGGTTTTGCCGTTTTGTCTTGCCTATTTTAAACAGAAGTACTCAATGAGTAAATGAAAAATAAACTGAACAAAAGAAACTTTCTTACTGAGTACTTGAGCTGACTATTTTAGAGGATCTCCTTAATATCATTTCTCATTCATAATGAATCTCTCCTACTGGAGTGCTTTTGTTTCATTCTTTTTTTAATTACTTATTTAAAAAAGAAATTAGTAATCCCATCCTTCCCTTTCCTGTAAGAACTCATCTAGAATTCAGTAATGGTTGGTACTCAAAACCACTGATATCAGTAGGAGGCTTTTGGGTGGACTCCTGAACCAGGTCATATATCAATGTTCCTGAAGGAAAATAAAAGAAAAATGGAGATCCTATTTTTAAACTGTGAAATAGGTTCTTCCATGAACACTTGTCAGCTAAAATATGTCAAGGCAGTGTGAAATAGCTTTGCATATAAAAACTTTGAAAAGTGCAGTTGTTCTAGATTTGAAGGCATTCACTTTTTCTTTTGTTTTCTGAAAAGCAATTTAAGTCCAGAATGGCTGAATTCCCCGAGGAGATAACTGTCCCCAGTGTGTTAGTTGTCCATCTCCTGCATATTCTTAAAACAAAAGATAGCTTGGGGAAATTGCATATGAATTCTAGGTCTACTCTGGATTTACTCTACTCTTCTGTTTTCATACCTTGCTACTAGTTTTTCACTAGTAGTGTTAATTCAAAGCTGTTTTTCAAGGTTATAATAAGTTTTAACATTTTGCAGTGAGAACATACTTTGTCCTACTCCTTTAAAACAGTGAACTTTAAGCCAGCATTCTGTGGAGAGAATTATGCCTCATTAAGTGCTGTGAAGACAACCGAGGTTCAGCAGAAATTACTGCTTTGGGCCCTGCATTTCTCCTGACCAGTAATTTTCCTTGTTCTTCAGCACTGAATGCTGTGGGTCTTTCTGGCTGAGAATCCAACTCTAAGCTACAGGTCACATAAACTGTACGCAGATGTTTTCTTTTCTGCCAGATTGAGCTAGAAATTTGATGTGTACTCTTCTGAGTTGAGTGATTATTTTTTAAAAAAAGATATGAGCAAAGTCTAGATCAGTAGAAGACAGTTGTATGCAACAGTATCAATAAGGTTCCCAGACAGACTGGGAGTAAGTGCTTTCTCTTTTTATATGTCAACTCCTCCACTCTCAAAACCAAAAAGAAAACCAAGAATCATTCCTATAGCACATAGTTTCTTTAGGTTCTGTATTCAGAAATTGGTGTCTCTGTGGAAGAAATTTTGCTTTCTGAGCACTGTTGACTATACATAGGAGTGGATTAAACAGCAAAGCAATAGAAGTGGTTACCACTTTAAACTGTCTTCTCTACTCCAAAACTATTCCTTTCCACAGCAAGGAGAGCTGAATGATGTATGCAGAGACACATGCACCACCCCGTCTTTGCTTTGTACTCTTGTATGTGAAATAGGTGGAAGCCGAAATTAAGTTCATTCTTACTTGCTATGCTAAGAAACATAGTCATTAACATTTTCTTTGTATCCCATTCATGCATTCCTGCTGTCATCTTTGAAGAAAGTAAATATGTTTAACACCATGCAAAGTTAACTCTTCAGCCATCTCAGCTTAATCTTCTTCTGGACCTAAATTCATACTCCTACTGAAGCAACTTACTGTCAAGCTCTGTTTGTTGGCTCTAGGAGTTGAATTCAATGATCCTTGTGGATTCTCTACAACTCAGGATACTCTATGATTTCAAAATGCTCAATATTTTGTGGATGTAAAGATTAGAAAAGTAATAAATAAAATTTGTAGATGATACGGAAGGAAACATGTTTTGCGCTATTCTTCTTTTAGTTCATAACACTATGTTCAAATTAAATAGAAATATAAATATTTTCTGACTGATGGATGTGACATAATATTATTTATTTATTGCAACATTTTACAAGTTCAGTATTAAGATCTCAACATCACCACTTTAGCAGAAGTGGAGTAATATCCCGGACATTTAGTACATAAAATTGCCATCTTCACATCCAAAACCAGACCCTTTGATATGGTTGTCCATTAACTATTGGTGACTGTAGTACTTCCATGTGACTGTGAAGTGATCTGAGAGCTCTGCCTGTTTTTCCTCAATTGACTATACAACTCTTCCATAATGAATTTAGATATCCATGGTAGTGTGCCTGTATTAGCCAGGTCACTGGCAGTTATTAACAGTGCTTCTCTTGCCCCCAATAAGAAAATTTAAGATGCTTTAAAATACAGTGAAAATGCATTGTTTGTCAAAATCTATGTGACAAGTACTTCCTTTCAATAAGATACCATGATAAGCCATCTTTCTTTCCATCACTGCACTAAGGGATTACAATGTGCTTGGTGAGGATAATAATATGGAAGGAAATACCACCTTCAGTTTTGTGACTGTGAATCTGCCTGGGTTTTTGAGGCAACATCTGTTATTTTAATTGCTTGCTTTAAATGCGATAATGCCTTGAAAGAGTTTCTTAATTTTTATTGTCCCATTAGATGCTATTTTACGTAATATGGAAAAATTGCTTGAAGACGGTGTATCAAAATGGAAATGCACGTGTGGGAGGAGGAAGGTTGTTCCTATAAAATGAAATAATTTGCAAAAGCATAATACATCTTATTAGTCCTTTACAAATAACACAAATCTATTCTGCATGATCATTGCATTCTGTTGAAGAATCACTCTCCAAATAAGTATCTCTCTTTCTTCAGGGCTTGAAAGCAGATGGTACAATTCTGTATTTAAAAATCTGTGAGAGTCATAGATTTGAATGTAGTCATGATCAAATATGACTTAAAAAAAAAAAGACATGGGAATGGATTTTGCACTTTCCCTGTCTTTCTCTCTGCTTTTTTCTTCTGCATAGTAGTAAGTGTAACCCTGAAAATCCCAGGGTAGTAAAAATAACATTTCCTTACAACTACTAAACTACTAGTGCACAGTAAGGTAAATTTTGTTTAGTGGACCTGAGGTAGGGACACTTGGAGCATGATTTCTTTTTGCTCTTTTTTAATTGTTTCCTTTTTAAATTAAAATCAATTTCTGTCTCAAGCCTTCTGCTTTGTTAAAGCATTCAGGGACATCTTACTATGCTTAAGGCTGCCACCAGTTCTCCATTACTATTATTTAGTCAAGGAGAGTCTGAAACACTTTACACTGGTTACAGTAACTGTAGAGAAGGTAGAAATACTAAAGCCACTAAAAAGTATTGGTAGGTTTCTATCTGCAATAATATACACAACTGTGACTAACAGAGTTAAAATAAAAGTGGAACAAGTGCACAGAAAAAATCTCAGTTTTATAAGAAAAGCCTGCCAAATTTGGCTTGGTTAGCCTATGAAAACAAAGACTGAAAGGGCATATGTTCTCTATGTATATATCAAGTCTGAAAAAAGGTATCCTTCTCAAAGGCTAGAGAGGACAAGTTTGCTATACAAGTAAATTAGTTCAAAATGCCCGTGAATCAAGTGACAGAAAAATTAGACGATTTGGAATTACCAGAAGCATCAGAATATGAAAGAACTCCTCTAGGGAGAAGAAGCATGGGAGAGTTTATAGGACAAGATATAGTGATAGGCTTGCTTCTAACAACACAGGAGAGATCTGGAGAAATCCACAGGATTGCATTCAAAACCTGCTTTCAGATGAATATGTGTTTTCCCTTGGAGTGCTTGGGCTGCTGCTTGATTGATGCATTCATCTTGTCCTATTGTGTTCTGGCCCATGAGGAGAAGTATAAAGCATGACTACATTTTAAGCTTGAGCAGCTTAAAATATTCAACTGGATCAGGTCCCTAAATCATAGTTAAATTCCAAGAGCTCACATAATTTTACATTTGAATGTTTATAATTGACTAACAGTAGTGTTAGATGATCATTTCAACCCTTACATTTTTTCTATGGTGACAGCAGGTCAAGCATTAAATTCCACCCCTTTTGACAAAGCCTCCCTGTCATGAAGACAGCCACACTGCCAGGTCTTTTGTTCAGATGGGTTAGAGCCAATGGATAGAGGTGCTCTGCATGTGGGACTGGTTAGCCCTGCTTGCTTTCTCCACATACTTTTGGATTTTTATTTCTCTGTGAAAGCTAAAACCGGATATGATAATTTCCCTTACCTTTTCTCTCCATCTTATCTCCCTGCTTTTTCTCCATCCTGTCCAGAATCTAAGAAACCTAGGGGAGGCATAATGGGGCAAGTGCTTATGTAGGTCTGGATCTCCCTTAACTTGTCTTGGAGCTTTATCTAGTTAGACCTTTCCATCAGCTGCTTCTCTTTGGGAAGTGCTGAGGAATACAGTAAGGGTACAGTACACATACTACTCTGCTCATCTGTGCTCCTGACAGGCAAGAGTAGTGGTGGCTCAGGGGCCTCAAAGGATGGTGGCCATCTTATCCTGCTGTGACCCATGTCTAAACTCACTTCCTCCAGCTTGCAAAGGAAGAAGTAGTAAACCCTTCTCTGAGTGTCACAAAGGATGTGTTGAGAACCTTCTGTTAGAAGTAACTTCTGGAAAAAAGGGCATGTTAAATATATGATAAAATCCAGAAACACCTTGACTGAAAGTTAAGATGCCTTCACAATAAGTGTTGTGGGGTCTTTTTCTGCCTTTATTTAGGTCTTACTACAGGATAAGTTATTCCTCTCCACATTTTTTCAGTTACTCTATAATAAACAATAATTCTGTATCTAAATTGCTCATCTGAAAATAGAGACCAAGCTGAACAGCAGTGTGTAATAGGTGACCAGTACACTGTCTTGTGTCTCACTGGAATATTTTTCTTATACATTGAGATGATCCTCTCACTTTCATTTTTTCTATCTGTACAGACCTATGCATTCAAAATTGCAGTTCTTTCTTTATTTACTTGCATAATAGGATTAAATGGTCATCTAATTTCTCTTCATGTTCTGTTTGGAAAAGGCCAGCATCTCCTTATTCCAAGTTCAGACATTCAAAGAAAAGTCTGAAACTGTATCTTGAGCTTTGGATTCTTCTAGAAAAGCCCACAGAACCACGTCTAAATTTATACAGGTGTCAACTCAGTTCAACTTGGCCAACTTTGTAATTTTTTTTGACATTTTATGCTTGTATAACAGATCATCTGCCATCCTTCTATCATTATACTGTATCCTGCTTTGAAGTGCAAATGAAAATTGTTTCCTCTCATACAATAGTTACTTTATATAGTTTTCTTAAGTCAGATCCAAAATTCAAGAATGAGAGATGATATTGGAGAGTCATATAAAAGGCTCATCACTCAGCCAGTGCCAAATATTAAGAAATTGCAAAGAAACACACAGCAAATGGCAGAAGTTGAGTCTGGGTTTGTATGGGATTTTTTTCCAGTTAACCTAAAATCTGAATTTGTGATATAATCAGTAGAACTCATGGCATTTAAAATGATAGTTATTATTCTACTAATGCTTATATTTCCCCAGTACCACAAGAAAATCTCTTTCCTGTGTGGATTCTGTTATTAGTTCCCAAGTGCTGTATAAAAATATAATAACCCAAAGTTTAAAGTGAGAACTTTCTAATTAAAACACACAAAAATTGATTAAATAAAAGAGAGAGAGAGTGAAATACTCTTTTAAGAGAGAAAAGATGAATGTTTAACCAGCTGAAAGTCAAAATCTCTTCTAAAGTATTATTTAGCACTGTAGAATTGCTATTCAGGAATCTGTTTTTTTTTGGTTTTTTTTTGTTTTTTTTGTTTTTTTTTTTTACATTATCAAAACTATTCTAAGAATCTTGCTATTACAGATTAGACAGAGTAGGTAGTGAAGCCAGACTAACTTTGTAAATGCTTCCATAAAGGACGTAGTTTAAAATCTAGATAAGATTCTTGAACTCTAGTTTATGAATATTGCAGAGTATTTTAAAAATTTAAAAAATGCTATTTTCTGTAACAGCACTTTTTTTTAACCTCACAGCCTGCAAAATAATGCAAACTAAATGAAAGAACAGCATCTTAAGCTGAGAGAAACCATTATCTATGGTACATTAAGGATTAATCGACCAGAAATGCAAGATATTAGTGGACACAGCTGATACCATGTGTTATTTTTGTTTGCAGAAAAATCTATATTTGATAAGGAACAATAATAACAGATGAATTCAAAAACTATGACAATCTGTGAAAATGAATAAAATATTTATACTGTAGTCAAGAGAGCTGAAGTTAAAATTTACATCTCCTTTGTTTTTCTTCCAAGCTTTAAAGAAAACAAGTGAATCCCAGTATGCCCAAACCTGTTGTTTCAAACTATTTCATTTAAGGAACATTAACAGCAGCCCCAGAAAATAAATCAATAAATAAATGCCAGGATAGTTGTCCTAACTTTTGTAGAGATGTGTTTTTAAAAACCCTGGCCACATTTTATCAATAAAGAAAATTCACATTAGAATCTCTCTCTCCTGTTTTTTCTAAGAAATGAGCATGGATTGGGACTTTAGAGGCAGGAATGACTGTAGTGTTTAGTTATAGACATAACAGAGCAGAACTGCTAAATTCTTTCAAAAATAAGAAGCTAAAAATACGCAATTGAGAATCAAGCATTCAATATACTGTGGCTGTATGCAAAGGTATTTTAAATGCAAGCTGTTAATGGGAGCACCTCAAGAATTTTAAATTTCTGGGTTGAGTCTCCCAAATTTAAATATCTGGAAAGTTTTGGGGCATCAGCCTCTGGTACTAAGGTAGATTATGGACAGACAATTCAGTATGATGGAAAATAATTCTACTTTGAAAGGCTGAACAGTTTTAGAGATTATTTCTTGTGCTTTGCAGAAAAAAAAAATATACATATGATTGCCTTGAAAATTGCCAGCTAAGTTATTTGAGTCCTCAGAAACGGCCTGTGTTTATCTAAATACCAGGATTTTATGTGTGAGTTGGAGCCAGCTGTGGTTGTCCCTGTCCCTGCATTTCCTCAGGGTCACATCTTTCAGTGGTGTAAAATACCATGTTGTCAAGCTGCAGGAACTCATATCGCATACAGGACTGTTCTTCTGATTTCCTTAACCTGCCTTAAACTTCATCTTTCAAGCTTAATGTTTCACATATTAATGTGGGTAAATGATGTTCAATAACTTGCACAGTCTTGACATTGTTTCCAGGAAATGTACGCTTAAGACCTGAATAATTGTCAGTACCTTCACAGCTCCTAACTAATGTTACACTTTAAAAATACATTGTGCTATGACTTCCTACAGATTTATACATTATCTACCAAGAATGCTGTGAAACACTTCTAAGTAAAAGATCAGAGGCAAAAGGAGAGGAAGAGGAAACCCAAAATGAAACAACTAAGCCCATTTACATCTACAGAGTTTCTGGGAGGTTTGGGCACAGTGTATTTTACAACAACTTTTGCAATTGTTGAAAGAGTGGTAGTCAACTGTTTTAATGAGCTTAATACGATCTTTAATATGTTCTTTGTGAGGCTATGGCTGAGCTCAACACTAGCGGTATAACAGTCACACATCTCTTGGTGCTCTCATTTTATTTTTCATTTATGATGTGCTAGTAAAATGTCTGTATTTTAACTTTTATGCGTGTTGTTTTCCTTGCCTTATCTTCCAGGAAATAAGTGATTTGGATGTGCAAGAACTAGTGAGAAGGTCAATTGGAAGGTTAACAATTATTCGACAGACATTTCCTGTCCCCCAGAACATAAGTCAGCGCTGTTTCCGTGGCAACCACAGAATATCTTCATCACTGTGTGATCCAAAGGACCCTTTCTCCCAAAGCATGGAGGTAGTTTACATACTGCTCTATTCCCACCTGGGAGCTGTCTTTGTAGATAAGTTCAAGGTTTTTCCCCATAGGCTTAGTTAATTTAATGTTTATTTTTCATGTCCTCTCTGACATGCAGTTTAATGGTGGCTGGGAAAAGTAGTTGGGTGGGGGACGAGCAACAGTTCTGATGGATAAGAACTCATGCACTCCACAAGTTTAAAAAAAAAAAAAAAAAAAAAAAGTAAAAGAAAGCCACCTGATCTCCAGGCAGCATGGTCATTTTGCTACTCTGCTCTCTCAGCCTCAAACATCTTGCCCATAGAAAAGCATTTATGGGGACAATCCATATAATCTGTTTTGAGTATTTTTGTGTAGGTACCTCAGTCTGTATCTGCATTCTTAAAAGGCCTTATTTTGTAGCTGTTAATTACAAATCCTATCTGTGATGCTGTGATTATAAGTTATAGTTCTACAAATTATAAGAGCCTTCCACCCACGTGAAATTAACAAGATCACAATCACGAGCAAGTCCTCTCTCTCTCTCTCTCTCTTTCATATGTCTGATTAGACTTACTGTGACAAAGCTATGGCAAATCAGAAATGTGAAACTGGCTTAAAATATCTATTTTTTTATTTATTTTGTGAAGTCATTTATGGACTTGCAGAAAGATGACTATATAGGCACTGATGCAGGAGGAGTGTATCTGACTTAGCAGAAAAGAAAAAAGTTGTGGTGCCAAAAGGAAGGAGTGAAAGAATGGAAAAGTAATAGGAAATTTTAAAAAGCTGTTTTCACTTGCCTGAAGTAAAAGATGTTAAGCGGGAAGGAAGTGCTGCCAGTCTTGCCCTGTTTCAGTTTAGCGATAAAAGCCATTGTCTCAATAACTGCTCACAAAATAGCTAGTAAACACCTACTGATTATATGAAAAGCTTTAGCCATAGTACACTGTACAGTGGTCTTATTAGTGGTTTTAAAATAAACTGGCCTGTGCAAGTTCAATGAATGCACAGAATATCAGTAGGGGGCTATTTAGGAGCTGTGTAAAGTCTTTAAAGTCTGTGTCTTTCTGTTGTGGCAACATGGTCCTAGAGAAAATGTTTGGAAGTCCATGGATCACACATAGAAAGTAAGGAGATGATTACATGCAGTCACTAGTGATCACAAGGAGCAGTTTTCATGAACTAAGTTATTTACTAGAGCAACGCAGAAAATAGGAATCCCGTTAATAATCCTTCCAGTACTTGAAGGGAGCATATAAACAGGAGGGGGACAACTATTTACATGGGCGCATAGTGACAGGACAAGGGGGAATGGTTTTAAACTAAGACTAAGGGGAGATTGAGGTTAGATATTATGAGGAAGTTTTTTACTCAGAGGATGGTGTCACTGGAACAGGTTGCCCATGGAGGTTGTTGATGCCCCATCCCTGGAGGCATTCAAGGCCAGGCTGGATGTGGCTCTGGGCAACCTGGTCTAGTGGTTGGTGACCCTGCCCGTGGCAAGGGGTTGAGAGTGGATGATCTTGGTGGTCCTTTTCAACCCAGACCATTCTATGATTCTATGATAATGAGAGACTTCACATTTTGTTTGTTTCTCACTTAAGTTTAACTTTTATTTCCCCACATCAGTGAAATTATTGTAGGAAAGAAAATCTAAAAATCAAAAACTCGTTTTCTACGCACTTGTAAATTCCCTTTAATGTATTAGGTGAGATCATATTACACTTCAACCTATTCCTCTTGATCAAGAATAGGCCATAGCTCTTGGATAGCTGTAATCATCCTATTTGAGGCCTTCATTACATTTCTGTTCAAAGGAAGTATGGAAGTTTGACTTAAATGTTTGCACAGTTCAGTTTCTCTGTTCTTGCTTTCCCCAGGATGGCTGTCCTTCATTAGTATCCAAGTGAAACAATGATAAACAGTGAAAGGAGGTGTCCCCCGTGTCTTCATATGATGCACAGACTCAAGTAGCTTTGGGGTTTGTTAGGTGTTTCTTTGTTCTCCCCAGCAATATTGTAAATTAATTTCTATTCCAGTGGGAAGTTGGAACAGTTTATAAATTGAAATTCTAATGCTTTTCTTATGCCATTGAACTATGACTAATCAGAAATATTCTCTGGAAATCATGAAGGGAGATTTTTTTTTTCCCAAAAAAATACTTTCTCTAAAGGCTGGGTAAATAATTTTTTTTTTCAGCACCATAATTAAAACACTGAAGAAGATCATGGTAAAGGTCTCTCATTATGTCTTAGGGATTGTTCTACTCATAAAGGCAGTTCCTATAAATCTGTGTTGCTTTGTAAGCCTCAGAAAGCACAGGAAGTTTACAGAGTTCGCTACCATAATTTTGTCTAAAAGCTCTGTGCAACAGTCAAAAGATAAGTAAAATAATTGTAGTTAATCCAGATAACTCACTTAGTCTGATTGCTAAAGAAATGTCTTTTTCCCTATACTTTGGAACAAAAATTCATATCTGGTTTCTGAATTGCATCATTAGGTAGGGTGTTAACCAATTACATATGGCATGTTAATGCAAGTGTCCAGACATTAGTCTGAGAGACTCAGAATAGATTAAGTATCAGTAATGGGTACCAAGCAATGAATTAAATGTCCCAGCAAATATACATGGAATTGAATAAAAATGTAAAGTGACTTTAAATTGCAGCCCCACTGTGTGTGTGTCAACACACTTACTAATGAAGTATAGTCTGGCAGTGGAATGAAAGAGTGATTTTGAGATCCAGAAATTAATTGTAGCGTCTTTATCATTATATTATCAGTGATTGATTGCTGTAAATGTTAAGTTGAACTATTAGTAAAAGAACAACAATGCTTAATAATTGCTGAACTCTGTACCCTTGAACCCTATTAATACTTGACGAAGGACTAACTATATTTCTCTTGGATTAGTAAGTGCATCCTTCCTCATGAACTGTGAAAACAGTCTTCCATTCCCACGATATTAGGTTCTGAAAACTACCTTGAAAGCAATGTCATTTTCTTGGGAAATGATGACTTGGCATCTGTAGCCCTTCGTTTACCAGTTTAGTCTCGTTAGCAACCTTATTGCCTGTTCTCTCTAGAGATGTTTCCTTCCTTTGGTGAAGGCATATTTAAAATAAACGTGTCTCATAGTATAGCAGTTATTCCTTTTTCTCCCTCTAAAACAAAAGTCCCCTTGGTGATGATTTCTTTGGGGAAATAAGGATTTAACTGAAAGGCTTTGAATCTTTTATAGTTTTAGGGAATAAATAGATAAATCATCCAAGTTATTTTAAAAATACTCGATTAATCTAAACCCAGATCCTCAGTCCATGCTTCTAATCCTGTCATGCACAGTGATGCCTAGCCTATGCATCTGCAGGAAGCAAATTAATTCCTGTGTGAATACTGAAATGGAAATTTGCAGAACCATTGGTATTATGGAAGAAGTCCAAATAAGAATTAAGAGCCAAGTTCCAGAAACAGTGAGTGAAGTATTACTGTCATTTAAAGAAAAAGATATATGTATGTATAAAAATCACAAGTTCTGTGCATTCCTGATTCTAATGACATGGAGTTCAAAAGGCAATAAGGAATCCTGGGAGTTTGCTGAGAGGAAAAGAAGCAGACCGTTAGATCTACTTCAGTAAGACATAGAGGGCAAAATGACCCAGGACATTCTGTGAAGGTGGGTAGGCTGATCAACTCCTTCCTTGATGCTAGGCAGGAAAGGAGTCTGTTGCAAAACCTTTTTGTGGAAAACTGTACAGAGCAGATTGCAAATGACGCAGGCAAAGCTAGCATAAAGATGGAGTTTACATGAGATAGTAGCATTAAAAATAAAAAAAAAAAGGTATATGGATAGGGTTGGACAGGAAGAGAGGTGCTTTATTTTTTTTCTGTTTTAAGGTAATTTGCCAAGCAATGTCTCAAATCTTCAGCATTACTGTGCTTACTTGGCATATATACACTCCTAATAGCTGTGAGGCTTTCCCAATCTTTGGATATTTTCAAGAAGCAGGGTAAGCGTATTCTCCACAAAGTGTAATAGTTTCTTGTTGTAAGGACCCGTAAAGGCTTTGAGCAGAACTGCTATATGGAGAGACCTTCACACAGAGCAGTCATCCTATTCCACAAATCTAGAAAATGTCTTTTGGCATATCTGATAGAGCGAGATAAATAAATATATATGAACAACTGTGGCTCAGCCAGCAAATTGCTGCTGGCTAATTTGTTTTTAGGGATTAGAAATGCTCTATAGCTCCATTCACAGCACAGCTGAGGAAAGAGCTTCCCTCAATCACCGCAGGAGGCCCTACGGCTTCAAATGACCAATAGACTGTCTACAAATAATATTCTCATAGGTCCATCTGAATTCTGAACTTTGTCTCTTACTGAGCACCTGCATTCAGGAGCACTGATATTTGGTTTTTTGTTGTTTTGTTTTTTTGGTACTGCA
>PPHD01013213.1:0-17494 GCA_002909625.1 Bambusicola thoracicus | reverse complement strand
GGGAGTAAAATGGCTCATAAAGGTTATTTCTAAGCCCCAGTAGGTGATTCTGGACGCGTTCCTTTCTGCAGCCTCTGTTCCCAGCACTTGCAGCCCTGCGCATCCCTTGAGGTCGCACCGAGCCCGCTCCAGCATTGAATCATTTCCTGTTTTCCTCGGCTGCTGCAGAGCTGGAAGTGTTTGCAGATGGGGTGAACCCACAGCGCGGGGGCATGGGAACGCAGGGCTGAGCCTGCACTGAGCCCCGAGCGCTGCGCACCGTGTGTGCTGTATGGGGGCTCTTCCTCTGGGGGAAATGTGTGTGGAGGGGTCGCTGCTGAGTGGGTGTATAGGGGTGAAGGAAGCCTGGGGTGTTTCTTGGGTCAAAGTGCCCAAAGGAGGTCCTCACCCAGCTGTACCAGTTGCCCTTAGCCAGGGGATGGGGATGTCTTTTCCAGCACTTTTTTTGACCAAGTTGGGAACATTGAGGAAATCTTCAGTTGTTTTTATTGTTTTAAATGAAAGGTTGTAAGAGATCGTCACACTGATAGACAGATATAGAGGTCTGATAGCAGGTGGGAGTAGCGTTGCTTTCCATGTGGATTTAGAACTCAGCCACGGGGAATGTTTTCCTTAAACCACAGACCCCAAAAAAACCCCAAAGGCACTTCTATTTCTGAGCAGCTCCTGCCTGGGACATGGCTGTGCTGCTATGCCTGGTGCACGAGAACAGCAGTGGGATAAAACCTGCTGTGTGCTGCTTCCTGTTAGCCCCAAGGAACCATAAAGCATTTTGCACGTGGTGGAGGTGAAGCACCGAACTCCTCACGTGTTCCATTAATATTTGCAGAGAGCTCAGCCTGGATGTGCTGCAGACACCTGGGGCAGCACAGTGTGCAGGGTTGGTACTTCCTCTCTGCAAAATCCCAACTGCTCTGCGAAGACTTCTGCAGGGCTTCCCCACTCTGCCCAGCTCAGTGTTTCCATAGGCTCACTGCTAACTGGCTGTAGAGCAGCTGTGCTGCATGGCTCCAGGTGGGCACACAGATGATCCCTCTCTGCTCTGAGTCTGCTTGTTATTCCCAGTCATTCATGGTTGGTTTTGAGCTGGTTGCA
Source organism: Bambusicola thoracicus (assembly GCA_002909625.1). Classification (NCBI taxonomy): domain Eukaryota; kingdom Metazoa; phylum Chordata; class Aves; order Galliformes; family Phasianidae; genus Bambusicola; species Bambusicola thoracicus. The sequence goes on along the minus strand of PPHD01013213.1, from coordinate 16,399 downwards.
GGGCAGGGCTTCCCATCCCTTGGTGCCATCCCCAAGGGTGCAGCTCCAGATCTGGGCATTACCCAGCTCGCTCAGAGCATCCCCACAGGGAATGACCAGTAGCAAGGTGAGGAGAAAGCCTTGAGCCATGCTGGAGTCACTCGGAGCCAGGCATGGCGCTGCCATCAATCAGTGCTGGGGTTTAAGGTGGTGGTGGGGTGGGTGGGTCTGGGCTGCTGTTGGCTGAGGAAATGCATTTTTTTTGTTGTTGTTGTTTCAATTTCTCTGGAATGGTTTTGGACAATTAGTTTTCTAAAATAAACTCAATGAGAGGAAATCCATTTGTTAACCTGTCCCTGTTGAGCTGGAAGGAGAGGGGATAGTGTGCAGATATGTTGCTTCCTTCTCAACTTCATGCTGATTGGGAACAAAACCAAACCTATAAATCAAACACATCTTACCCCCCCCCCACCTTCTCCCCATCATCTTTCTTTTTTAAATCAGGATTTAAACGGACAGAAAGAGCTGTGTCCACGCCTCTGCCACCTGAAGAAAGGCCCCAGTGGTTATGGCTTCAACCTGCACAGTGAGAAGTCCCGTCCGGGGCAGTTCATCCGCTCGGTTGACCCCGACTCACCAGCATCCAGAGCGGGCCTGAGGCCCCAGGACCGCTTGGTAGAGGTAACCCACATGCAGCACACGTGCTTTGGGGCCCTTTCATTGGGTTTTTGGGGGCCTACCAACATGAGTCCTCCTGGAAATGAGGAGGTGGAGTGCAGAAGGGATGGGATGCTCAGCTGAGAAGCGTGATGCTGAATCCAGGCCCAGTCCCGTGCCCTTTTCCATCAGATCCATCACACTGCTGGGCAGGGCAGGAGCTTGGAGCCAGGGGAAACACTTGGCAGAGAGATCTTAAAGCATAGGATTGTGAAAGATGGGGGGGAAAAACCGCTCTTGGAAGCGATTTCCTGTCCGCTTAGTGCTCAACAACAGAATTTTTGATGTCGCACAGAATCACCCTCCCCTCGCCTTGTTTGTCTCTTGGTGTTTTTACTGAAGAATGAGTTCCCCCATTCAAAGCAGCACAGACAGACGGACAGACAGCACTTGTTCCCAGCTGGGCACCACACCGTGCCCCTAGCCTGGCTCTGCCCTGGCACTGTGGCAGTGTAATGCTGGGCTGGGACACCCATGGCTGCGGTTCATGGCAGTGAGGGGTTTTGTTATTTATTTATCATCCCTTGGCCAAGCGCCCAGCACACACAAAGCAGCGAGGGGTGAGCTGGAGAGCTCGGAAACCTGATCCCCCCCCACTCCAGCTCTTTGGGGCTCTGATAAATAATTGATGCTCCCAGCCCTGCTGTACCAGTGTTGGGGTGGGAGAGCAGGGGTAGCTCCCTTTGGGGTCTCCCTATGGGTCAGTGTAGATGGTGAACCCTGGGGCAGGACTGGGGTGATGGTGGGGTGCCTTTAGGGTAAAAGTGGGGTGAGCATGGGATGCCATTGGGGTGACAGTGGTGTGCCCCCGGGGTAATGGTGGGAATGGAGCATGGCTACAAACCAGGCTGGCTCCTTGGGACTGTGTCTCACGCAGCCTAAGTGCTGGCACTGCAGGGGCCGGGCTGGCCCCAGGCAATGGGTGTGTTCATTTCTGAGCACAAACAATGCCTAGAAATCACAATTGTTCCCTTTCTGCCTGGGAGGAAAAATCCTGTCTGCTAGTGGCTCCCAGGTCGCGTGCGGTGAAGGGAAAATGAGTCAATGCGTCAGGGACAGACAAGAACCATGCTCTGCCTGGCTGCTGGGACACGGGATATCCTCCCTCATTGCTTGTTGAGGGGGACACCCAGATGAGCTCAGGCAAGATGAGGCTTTGGGGGCAAACTGAAGGTGAATACTGGGCTTGAAGTCATTAGAGGGGAACCAGTGTGGTTCTGAGCACTTGTCTAGGTAGGGAAATGACAGAGCCTTTGGGACCAGTGGAGTTCAGGAGATAGAACCAGAGAATCCTTTGAGTTGGGATGGACCTTTAAAGGTCATCTGACCAACTCCCTGCAATGAACAGATAGAGCACGTGCAGAGGTTTTTGGGGATGTCAGAGATGTCTCTGCTGCGGTCTGACGCTGCTGCTTTGCAGGTGAATGGGATAAATGTGGAGGGGCTGCGGCACTCAGAAGTGGTGTCCCATATCAAGGCCAGAGAGAGCGAAGCCAGGTTGTTGGTGGTGGACCCTGAGACGGATGAGTACTTCAAGAAGCTGGGGGTGACCCCCACTGAAGAGCACACCAAAGGTGAGAGCCTGGTTCTGCCCCCGTGACTCACCAGGACACGGGTGGGATTTCAGGAGTGACAGAGTCATGTTTCCCTTGTCTCATCCCTGAGTGGTTTCCTGAGCACCACCCAGCTATTTATAAACAGTGAGAATACTCCCAGCCACAAAACAACTCATTATTGTTACACCGTGAATAATTAACACGGGGACTGGCTGCCAGAGGGCGGCTGTGAGGTGACGATGCTGTGGGATGTGGCGATGGGTGCAGCAGCACTTGGGGCAAGCGGTCCAGCTGTGGGGATGCTGTGCTGGTGGCACATCCCAGGGCTGCTCGGAGTCTGGGAGCAGAGCACTGCTGTGGGGCTGCAGGGCGTGATGACCCCTGGCAAAGGAGCCTGAGGGTGCGGAGAGAAGTGCGGAGCGGCCCCCATGTGCACACGCAGAGATGGGCTTCACGCAGCAGCGATCACACAGATATCTGCCGCAGGGAACGTTTCCCTTGCTGCTGGAACCTGGCACGGAAAGCAGTCTGTCCACTTCACACCCTGTCATCATCCGACCCAAGCTTGGTCCGGTGCTCCGTGGGAAGATTGGTCCAGAGAAATAGAGTCAAAGCGTTCTGAGGGGTGAGAGCGGTGTCAGATGCTCCGAGTGGGCTCAAGGAGGAGCGGTGTGAGCCCGGTCTGCTGGCATGAGCACAAAGGGGCCCTTGTTCCCAGCAGCAGGGACACAGCCAGGGCCGTGCGGGTGGGTGCGCGAGTGCCGGGTGCTGGCTCCTGCTCCCTGCACAGGGAGGGTGGGGGTGTAGTGAGGGGGCACTCGGCCTCTTCTCCCAGGTAACAGCGATAGGATGAGAGGTGATGGCCTTGTGTTATGCAAGGGAAGGTTCAGGCTGGATATTGGGAAATCTTTCTTCTCTGAAAGAGTGCTCAGGCACTGGTGCTGCTGCCTGGGGAGTGGTGGGGTCACTGTTCCTGGAGGTGATAAGAACAGTGGAGATGTGGCACTGAGGGACATGGTCAGTGGGCATGGTGGGATGGGGTGGGGGTCAGCTTAGTGATCTTGGAGGTCTTTTCCAACCTTTCTGATGCACGATGGCTGCGGAGCTGTAAGTTAGAAGCCCAGGGTTGCTGCAGTTACAAGCTGCTCTGGCACCGAGCACTGCTCTTGCTTCACTGGGTGCCGTGTTGCACAATGAGCACACAGTGCTGTTCTCTGCTCAGCTACTGTAGGCTGGGGGCTGCTCAGGGTCCCGCTGGGGTGACAGAGGGGCACAGAATGGTCTCTGTGCCCCCAGGAAGTCTTTGTGCTAAGTATAATTCAGTCACTAACTCTGTCACAATTAGCACATCTGTAGCACCGTGTCTCATCTGTCCCAGGCTGCCTTGAGCAGTGACTTGGTTGTGGGAACTGGCAGCTCATCTGCATTGAATTTGCCATTGTATGGAACATTATTAACACAAATTATTGGAAGTAGGCAATAATACGCCAAGGTCCATGAAAGGCGGCGGGTTGCTTGCCACATGCTGTTGCAACACCAACAAGATGCTGATTTCAGCAAAGAATGTTGGGCTGGTCTGTAAGATTTCCGATTAAACAGTTCCCAGGGAAAAGGATTTCACTGTCAAAAACAGGAGCGCACTGAATGCAGAGCTTAGGGAGGGAAGTGGCTTAGTCCCCCTCCTGGAAGGGGCTTTCTTCTGATGAAAACAGGGTGCAATCGAATGAGGTTGGGATTGCAGAAGCACACGGTTCTGGGGGGCACACGCTGGGTCTGGCTGCATCTCCAGGGCAGGGGGCACAGGGGGCTTCTGGGGCCGTGTTGGGACTGCAGCCCCTGTGATGGAGCCCAGCCCGGCAGTCCCTATGAGTGCACTCACTGTGTTTCCTCTGCCTGGTTCACAGGTGTGGTGCCTCAGCCCATGACAAATGGATCTGCACAGATGCAGGTGAGTCCCCACCTGCTCCCACGTTACCTCAGAGCAGAGGGAACCTCCAAGCATTGCCAAGGCTCATTGAGCTCAATTAACCACTGCTGGCTAATTAGAATTGCTTCCTGCTGTAGCTTTAATTTCAGGCTTGCACAAGGCTGGGCTCAGCCCCGTTTGTGCCTTTTCCCCAGGAATGACACCCTGCATGTGCCGTTGTCCCTGCAGGCATGGGGTGCTGCACTGGGGCTGGCTGTGAGGTTTGTCCCTATGTGGTTATTGGGTTTTATTGTCTCTGCCTCCGCACAACCTGAGCTGATGTTTCCGTTTCCCACAGCTGAATGGAGGATCCACATCTTCATCTCACAGTGACCTTCAAAGTCCTGGGAAGGAATCCGAGGTAAAAACCCCAAAGACATGCTGCCTTCTTTTCACATACGTATGTACAATACACATGTTTATGCCATGGTACCGTGTAAAAACACATTGACATGCTATTTCAGTTTCAAATTGTAGGCTTAGGTACACCTGCATCCACCCAGCAATCAATACAGGGAGTTCTCTGTCATGCCCTGCCCTTTAAATCCGTGTGAGGTGCAGCGTGAACCACTGCATTCCTTCCCCTTCACCAGGGGATGAAGGTGTGTGGTGCCAGCAGAGCCCTGCAGTGGGGCATACATCCCCTGAGCACCCAGAGCCAGCTGGGCAAGGGGAGCTGTGAGCAGCAGCTGTGTTGAGGGCTGAGACAGGTGCCTGCAGGCTGGCGGCTCCCTTTTGCTCTGAGCATTAAATAATGCATGGCCCAACTGCACAGTGCATGCGAACCGGTTTGCATCCGTGAGCCAGAGCAAAGCTGGAGAGGTCCTCTTGCAGGAAGCACCGTGTGTGTTAGGGCAGCAATGCTAGAGGGCAGGACAAGCTTTAAGATGTTGAAAGTGAAGGTCTTTGTTCTCTGTGTTTGCCTGCTGTGCTTATGTGAGCATGGTGCGTGCAAAGCACTGCACTGGGGCACTTCTGCAGGCATCATGACCAGGAGCTGCACTGTCTGCCAAAACCTTGGCACAGATGTGGTGCTGGTGCAGAAGCTTCACACTGCAGCTGCTCTGGTGCAGCACCCAGCAGGGTTGGTCCTTCTCTGTCCTGTAGACCCCCAAGGAAGGGTGAGGGCTGGGATAACCCAGTGCTGTGTGTTCAGCACAAAGGGCTTATGCATTAATTGTACCCCAGGCTACAGTGTGTTTGTCATCTTTTGCCTATCACGGGAATGAGAGGGGCCTATGAGCAATGGGGGCTTTTGGCTTGAGGGCACATTGCAGCAGTGGCAGTGACTTTAGAAAGTCACTGATTTTCTTCCCATAAAGCACCTCTATCAGGCAGATGGAAAGCTGTACCTTTCCGTACAGTGCCCAACGGAGAATGCACTGGGCACGGCCAGCTGGGCAGGCAGGAGCCACTGGCTGCAATGCAGTGATGAACTCTGTGGCCCTGCAGCTCCTGTGCTGGTTAAACCACAGACAGCGCAGGGCAGGGGCTTTGACCTAACACTGGTGGTACTGTGGTGATGTAGAATATAGAATGATTGGATTGGAAAGGACTTTTAAGATCATCCAGTTCCAACCCCCTGCAACAGGCAAGGGTAATTACCGCACTGATTTCCCAGCCTTGTTCAGATCTAAGTGTTAGTGTTCCAGGCGAGGTGCCCAAAGACCATGTTCTCATCCTTTGATGTTAACGGAGCCTTGGGTGCACGAGGCTTGGATGCTGCTTGGTGGTTCCAACAGCCAGAGTAACGATTCCAATAAGGTCATCCGCTGACTCCATCCGTCCCTCCCTGCAGGATGGAGACTCGGAGAAGAGGGACCCGTTTGAGGAGAGCGGGCTGAGCCTGAGCCCCACGGCAGCCGAGGCCAAGGAGAAGGTGCGGGCCAAGCGGGTGAAGAAGAGGGCTCCGCAGATGGACTGGAACAAGAAACGGGAGATCTTCAGCAATTTCTGAGCCCTGCTGGAGGCGGTGCTCATTGCCCTGCCCGGACGTTTGGAGGTGCCCGCAGCTCTCCTGCAGTGTCCACGTGAGATGCTTTGTGCTCTGCTCTTCACTGGTTGCTTTTATGAAGCGTATTTTAAAGTCCTTTTTTTTTTTAATTGTTATTATTATTATTGTTGTTATTATTATTATTATTATTGTTACTCACCAGCGATTCTCATAAGACAAATGTGACCAAAGCTCCTTTCCTTGCTCGCATTCAGCCTGGTTGGCTTCCCGCTGTCCCCATTCCTGCTGAGAAAGGACTGGAAGAGTTTCACTCTTGTTTCTTACCTGCGTTATTTAGGCTTTTGTTACTGTTTTTTATCTGGGGTGTTCTGGGTCTGCAGGTGTCCCAGGCTGAGCACCATGGGATGCTCTGTGCCCCTTTGCAGATGGGGGCACCGTGGTGGAGGGCTGGCATGCCCCGTGTGATAGGAAAACAGACAGAGGCTGTGAATCACTCGCTAGCTTTGCTATGGGAATGAAAGTATTCTCATTGCTGTTGCTTTGAATGAAGCCACATCTGTTTCCAGTTAATGTAGGGAACTCCCTCCCCAGCAGCGACTCCTGTCCTGGCCCTGGCAACCCCTTTTCCACTTCCTAGTGCTGCAGAGGGGATGCACAGAGAGCACAAACCCGGCACCAGATGCCACCAACCTCACGATCTGCACAGTGTGAGAGATGCTGCAGGGCTGAGTGTGTCACTGCGGAGCCCTTGGGGTGGGCATGCTGAGCCTGGCCCCACTCCCTCTGTGTTCCTTGGCCATAGGGTCAGCTATGGAGTGAACTCTGGTTAGAAGAGGTTTGATGTCACAGGCAATTGCTTTGGTTTTGTGTCCTCTTAATACCCAGAATGTATTCAAGTCCTCCAAATGTAAAGCATGACAGCTGAAGTTGTTTTAAGCTCTTTATTGCTTGCCTTTGGATGTGAAGGAGGAAAATGGAATGCAGTGCACCAGAGAGGGTCTGGCTGTGGGGTCTGCTCCCTCCCCCCCCCAGCAGCCCTGAGCCCAACTGTGTGCTGGCCATGCAGCAGTGGGGAGGGACTGTGCATCTGGTAAAGCCATGTCTCCCATCTGAATGCAAATGGCAGCAATAACTTGGGTGTTGATGACTCTTCTAAACAAAAGACTTGGCTGCGACTTCGCACTGTTACTCCCCAGAGCTGTTGTATTACAAGATAGAGGCCTTTGGGTTAGTCAGTGCACTACGAATATTGCCATGGCTCTGTGTTTCCTAAACACTGAACTAAAAGGTGCCTTATACCACGTGCTGCTCTTCTGGCTGCAGCATAGGGCCAGTGCTTGGCTGCTGGCTGGAGGGAGCACAGAACCCTCAGGGGTGGAGGAGAGGATTTCTCTTTTACAAAAGTGCAAACTGTTGATGGGCTGAATAGGTTGGGAAAAAAATGGAGAGGGTCTGGTGCAGGTGTTGGATTATTGGGGACAAGACTGGCAGCAGGATGACGGCTCAGGATGGGGGGAGATTCTTCCTCCCCTCTAGGACTCTGCCATTAGCTACAGGCCTCTTCCCTACCCCACTTCAAAGACCATTAGCTCCTCTCTTTTTAGTCCCTGAAATATTTGCTTCTATAAGAACGAAGAAAGTACTGAAGGAGCCCCCCATTTTCATGGTATGCACATTGTTCCCAGTGCCTGCATAGCCAAACCCCCCAATGCTCTGCTCTGTGCAGGGCAGAGCACTCCCCACTACACCAAGAACTTAATCTACGATGCACGTCGAGCAAAGACTCATTTGTAAATACCACGTTTCTCATACAAGACTGGACCGCTGTAGTTAAGGGGGAGGAAGAAGAAAGAAAGTGTAGTTCTGAAAGCAGATCAAAAGAAATCAGGTGTGCAAATGCATACTGATAAGATTTTTAAATCTTAATCTCTGCTTAGTCCATGGAAACTGCTCCTGGTTAAAGCACTTATCATATTTCTGACATCTTGTAGCTCAGTAGTAATTATTCAGTTCCTGTACATTTAACTTGGAAAAAAAAAATCAATAAAGTGTAAGGCTGTTAGCTGTATTGTAAAAACATAATATACACTGTAATGTCAGTAATAAACTTTGTTTTCCCATGTACTGCTTATTTGCTCATTCCTCATCTGTTTGGTGAGAACTTGAGGGTGGTATTACTGCCTTCTTTAGCACATATAAACTTTGCTTCCTCCCTTGCCTGTTTAAAGTGTAGCTGAAATGATTCCTTTGAAGCTCTCCAGTGAAGTCAGTGTTGCCCTTTCTTTGAAGAACAAAACACATGTGGTGGTTGTGGCCCTTCTGTCAGCTTCTGAGGTACACGCTAACCTGGATCCTGCAGCTACTGGAAACCCTGTTAGCATATTCAAAGAGTGTGAAGCTGGCTTTGTTACCTGCTGCCATGCTGTGCCTCCCCCAAGACTCCTCTGCGAGCAGAACTCAAAGGTCACTTGTTCAGGCTGTGGCTGCTTCTGACCCTGGCTTGTGACATCTCTAGCTGGACCTTACTGACCATGGTGCTCACTGCCAGGGCCAGGCAGGAGACTTAGCTGCCTGCTCTCAGCTGGCAGGGCTGGTTGCTGTGGGCTCACACTTTGGTGAGGCCATTGGTATTTTTCCCCTGCCCTGTGTGACAGAGATGCCAGCAAACGTCATGGGTAGGAAAAAACAACCCACCACCTTTATTCAACACATATTTACAAGCAGCAAGTCTTGCATCTCTCCAGCTTTTCCTGACACTGCACAGCCTGCTGTGCTGCTGGGGCACACTCAAGCATTCACATAGGGGCTGGAGCTGGCAGTAATGACACAGCAGGACTACTGTGCTTTGAAAGACCCTTTTTCCTCTTGAGAGCACAGCCACCGATAGCAGATTCCCCTCCCCAGAGATGCTGAGCTGGCTGCAGCAGTCTCCTGCTTCCCTGCAGTCATAGTCAGCCCTGTGCAAAGCACAACATTCCTACTGCTTGGCTCTGGGCTGAAGCAGCCCTGTTGCTCAAGGAAGCCAGAATGGTCTCTCAGAATCTCTTAGCAGCGGGGCAAAGGTCTTGATTGAGGCATTCTTTGCAGCGAGGGTTCACAGGCAGGCAGGTCTGTTGGCCAAAGCCCACCAAGAGCCAGTTTATCTCCCTCCAGAGATCCCTGCAGTGAGAGAGAGAATGAGGGGTTAAGCAGCCCATGTTATTACACTGATACCTTTTGCCTATTCTTCCTCTTGCCTTCCCAAGCCATCTGGAGGCTAAGAACAGCCCTAGCTCCTCTTGATCCATCTGAAGTGTGGGGGCGTGGAAGGAGTCACATAAAGCACACATGGTCATTTCCTTGTGGTAAGGCAGGTGTCAGATGTGGAGATGTGACATTAGAATGTTCCACTTGTCAGTTGGAGCTTGATACTGAAGATTAAGCATCACTGAAGGCCAGAATCCAACCGTGGCCTGCTACTTCTATGGCCATTAGGCTCAGCAAGGTCCCACATGGAAAGGCACCTAGCTTGCATCATCATAAGTTTGTCTAGGAAAGTAAGTGTGGTATCAAGGCCTGCAGGTACCTTCCTGAACTAGTGCTGACTGACACAACTGATTGCAAAGAAACCACTCAGTAGTTGAGATGCTGCTGAAACATCCTGAGAGCAGACAGACCTCTGCAGAAAAGTCCATCCATAAAAAAGAGATTACACCGCAGCCACTGAAAATGCAATAGGATTTAGGCAGATGTGGGTCCTCTGACTAGCATGTGAAAGGAGGCTGGGGGCTCACACCTCACCTGGGCAGCCAGTCCTCCAGTGCTACCCGAGTTTCCTCAGGGTATCTGGTCTCCTTCTTCACCCACTTCAGCCTGTTTGTGATCCTGTGCACATGGGTGTCCACAGCTAGGAAGGGAGAGCCCAGAGTTTAGGTGGGAGACAAACACGCCTGAATAGAGCACAGCCAGGGCTGCCTGTCACAGCAAACCACGTACAATGCTCTGCAATGGGCTTCCTCTGCAGCCCTGCAGGAATAGGGCAGGTGAAACAGAAGGGGAAGCTCACTCACAGAACAAACACGTTGGTTTCTTCCTAAGCTCAGAGCCAAAAGCGGACAGGGTGGGTATCTCATGCCTCACAGCTAGCAACACACTGACACAATCTTACACAGCCTTTCTACAAAGGTTTCCGCACTGTGATCTAGCAGGCACAGCACAGGGCAGCCTGTCCCAGGTTCTCTTCCTCCGGGTAATTCAGCTGCCGTTACGCAAGTTGCAATCTCTGCCCCTCAGTTTACCCAGATGGAAAACACATTTCATAATACCTACTAACACAAGAGGGTTTGTGAGCTTTAAACAAATGTTTATAAAGTGCTTTGAGCTAAAAAGCTCAGAATGCAAAGTATATTATTGTTAGATCAGCAGCGATAAACCTGTCTCTGTGGCTAATTGGGCAAAACCCAGGAAATTGCTGTAAACAGGAAGACTAAGCCTTGCCTCCTAAATCAAAACTGAACACGCAATTATTTGGAAAACAGTTGGCTACTTTGGCTCCCAGTGGACTTCCCTCCCCCATAGCAGGGAGAGAACAACGGACCCTGAACACTGCTGAGCTCTCGCACAAGAGCCACATTTTGCACAGCTGACAGTCACAACAGTCACACTGCGGGGGTCAGCTGCTGCCTGCACTGACCTTGGGTTGTGGCAGTCATTCATCAGGTGGCACCACTACTGGCTTTCCCAGGGCCCTCCATTAAGCAGTAAATACACTTGGAATATTAATCCATCCCCAGGGTCCTGGGGTTGTGCTGATCTTCCAGCCCCATCTGCTGGCTGTGCAGGGCAGCCCTTTCTTTCTACAGTGCATCACGAACCACTGAACCGATTTCAAGCAACTGGCACTGGAGACTAAGCTACGCTTCTACCTTCCTAACAGCTTGCAGAAGCAGCCTACCAACCTCAGGCCACCCTAAAATTATCTGCAAATCACAAAATTATCTCTTTCCCTTGAAACCAATGAGATTTCAAAGTTTTATTTTACTAACACATCTTTCTAGATGCCTACCCAATTAAGCAACATTTGCTCTGCTTATCAGCATCTGAGCAAAGGGAAGTGACTGCACTTGGGGATTTTTGCTTCAGATTTTGGGCAAAACAGTAAATGAGTCCATGCTTAAATCCTAGCAATACATCCACTTTGAATGGTTGAGGATTGCACCCTGCACCCACCCAAGCACAACATACACTCTCCATATGACTCAAGTGATGCTATTCAGCTCCTTAGGGCTGGCAGCTTGCAACAAGCCCTCTCTCTGCCCAGGGATGGATCATGCAGGATTCAGGAAGAGAGAGATGTGGAAAACACAGTTCAACCTACCTATCCCAGACACACTGTTCCAGGCAATGTTCATGGCCAAATGGGCCATTTTGGGTCCAACTCCTGGCAGCTTCACCAGCTCCTCCACTGTGCTTGGTATGTCACCCCCGTACTGCTGCTTCAGGATGGCTGTCGTCTGCTTAATGTACTTCACCTTGTTCTGGAAAACCAAAGGGAAAAGCAGAAAAATCAAGTTGCCCTCCAATACAGGGGGTAGAAACAAAGTGAAAAAAACCCCATTACTCAGTGTGGCTTATGTGTGAGGCCATGTACTGGAGTTTGCAGAGAGGTGACAGAGATCTTAGGTTTCTCCCTGAAAGCAAAATGTTGAAAGCTGATTAGCTCTAACCTCCTCTGCACTCTGCAGGCACTGCAGCAAACAATCTTACTGTGAATATAAATCATTAAAACCAGCATAAAAATACAGCCTTTAACTTGGCTCCAGGAAAAAGATCACCACAGGGCATGGAATAAAGGCTGAACACAGCGGGAAGTCTCAGAGACGGGGCTGATTCACACCCACCTTCTGCCTTCAGCACTTGCTTTCTGCACAGGTAGTGGCCATGAGATGCAGCCTGCAAAGGCCAAGCCACCCACCTTGTGTCCCTTTCCCAGGCTTCTGAGCAGTCCCAGACATAGGACTCTGCATGGGAACAGGGGAAGGTGGAGGAGGTTAATGCACACAAACGTCAATCCCACGCTTACCCTCCAGAATCCAACAGGATAAATGATTTGCCCAAGCGTTGCATCATCCATCTGCAAAATGCTGTCAACTGTGAGGCCACGCTGCCTCAGGCGCAGCATGGCAGCTGATGTCACCTGGTCCTTGGTCTGGCTGGAGAGCATCAGAGACAGCAGGACTTGGTAGCGCATAACCTGGGGGAAAGGAGACACCTAAAGGCTCTGAGAAGATTCTTTTGGAGCTGGATTCTCCCACCCAGCACAACACCGCTGAGCCGGTCTGTGTGTTCCCTCTGTGTCTCCATGCTCAGTGCACAGAGAGCACAGCCCTGTACCCTGTCCTTGCCTTGCTTTGTTTTTAGTACTGATGCAAATACTCCTCTTCCCCACCGTTCCCATGTTGGGGGAGCACACTGCCACCCCAGCAGGCTCCTGCCTTTCAACTGCCATCCTCTTAAAGGAGGGCTGCAAGAAGGAAGAAAGCCAATTTGCACTTCCGTGTTGCTCTAAGAGCACAATAGCAGGTTGGAAAGTTCTTCTCAGCTCTCTCACCTTCTCCCTGAACTGTTTTTCCATTGTGTTACAGAGCCATCTTGGGGAGTATAATCCTTGGACTCCTGCAGACTTTTAAAGAAAGAAAGGACATGCCTTCATTCCCTGCCAGCCAGCCCTGAACGTACAGCCCTAATATACTGTTGAGGTTTCTACTCTAAGTCCAAAGCCATCTTATTTTTGCCTGATCCTCTGCTGTTGGCTCAAGCTGGTAACTCTCTAGTTTAAGCAGAGGACAACCATATTTCACAGCTGTGTTTGCTAGCTGGAATGGTTAAATGGGAGCAGAGAACCCAGAGTCACATCACAAGGACTGTCTGAAGGTACAGAACAGCAAGCAGCTGGCTCTTCTCTGCCCACAGGATAAGCCAGCTCCCTCCACGTGTACCTGTGCCATAATCTCCTGCATGACTGATCCCTGCCTTCAGACTGGATGCATTCTATATTTATTTTGCTGTTATGAAGATACCCAAACCAGCACTATGCAGCCTAGTGGTGCTTCCAGGGTGCCATTACCTGCGGTGGTGCATTGGTGTCATAGCATTTATCCACTCCCATCTCGTCCACGGGAGCATCTCGATGCCTCCTCATCTCCCGGATGCGCTCCAGATGCTGCCGCCAGTTTTCTGGCTCCCATTTGGAGCCAGAGGACTCAGGCTTGGGTTCAGCTTCATAGGCAATAGGGACCCTCCTCGTCCTCCTGCTGCACCTCGGGGCTGCACTGGGAACCCGGCTCCCTGTAGGAGGGGGATGTTCATGCTTGAAGCCAACAGCTGCACTCAGATTCCACCACCTGCCCTACACCAGGTGTTCCAAGAGGAGACAAAAACACCTTCCCCATAATCTCAAACCAGCAGCACTTCTCGTGCGGGCACCGGCTGGAACTGGGAGCACCCTAAGAGAGCAAAGGCCCTCACAGAGAGGCGGTGGTCCCCACAGACTGATAAGAGCCCTTCAGAACTCATCTCAAGACATCTCAAAACCCCTCAACAACCCCGCCTGGGCTGCTGCCTTCAGGATGGCACAGACTCCGCCTCCTTCCCCGACGGGTTCGGGTCTGGTCTAGGCCTAGCCCCAACGCTATCCCTAACTCTCACCCTGACCCTCACCCTAGCCCCGCCCCGTACCTGCGGTCGCAGCTCCAAGCCGCCGAGCCGCCCTCCCACCGCCCCCAGGCGCAGCCGCGCACATGGCAGCAGCTCCGGTACATCCGGGACTACCAATCCCAGTATGCCGTGCGACGCAGAAGGCACCGGAAGTACCAGGAGGGACTTCCGCTGGAGGCGGGGCCGGCGCGGCGCGGAGAGGGGCAGGGGCGGCGGGGCTGGGCCTGCGGCGGGTGAGCGGTCCTGGTCGGGGGGCTGCGGCCTATGGCTGCCGCGGGTCTCCGGGGTGCCGGGGAGCGGTTGGGGTGCGGGGTTTGGGTGGCTGTGGGGCTGCTATGGCGCTTGTGCTGTGTCCCCGGGACGTTAGCGATGGGTGTCCCGACGTGGGGGGCGGAGTGTTGGGGTGACCCTTGGAGGATAGGGCGCCTCACTGTCCTGAAGGCTGTTGTGCTTTAACGTTTATGTTACAGTACTGCGTGCTTGTCATGGAATCGTGTAATGTCATCGGTTGAGCAGGACCCACACGTTGCTTTTGAGTTGGGAGTAATGGAATCCCAGAATGGTTGCGTTAGAAGGGCCTCCAGAGCCCCCCAGCCCCATACCTGCCATGGGCTGGTTGTCTGCACCGGGTCAGAGCAGGGCCCCACGCAGCCTGGCCTGGAGCACCTCCAGAGATGGGGCACCCATGGGCAAAGAGAGTGCAGACTTTGGTGCATACCTGCCTCAAAGTGTGCGTGTCTGTGCTTCAAAAATCAATTCAGTGGTGTTAAAATGGAGATTGCCATGTGTAGGCTGTGGTGGTATTGGTCATTCAGAGCTCCCAGCAAATGGTTACCCGGTGCTGTCAGCCCCGGGCAGCTCAGTGTTGTCCTCGGCGTTGGGCTTCTCTGTAAACAGCTTGAAACAACAGAGCTATTTGTAAATGCTGCATTGTGAAGGCTGTTAGTGGTGTTTTCATACTTAAAGATTCTGCCTGGGCCTCCCTGAACAGTCATTGCTCTGTGTTTGCAGGGGCTCAGCGCTGCTTTCTTGTCAGCTATGGCAAAGCCTCAAAGCAAGGATTCGGGGCTGAAGGAGAAGTTCAAGAATCTCCTGGGGCTGGGAACATCCCGGGGAAGTTCAAAGTCATCAGAGGGCAAGCAAACGGAATTCATCATCACTGCAGAAATACTCAAGGTATGAGAAATGGGCGTAGTCTAGGTTGCCTGGGAAGGCAGAGGACTCTCAGTCAGTTGTTCTGCTTTCTTTGTTGTCATGTATTCTTGCCTTCTTACCTTATCTCTCAATTCACTCTCTAGTGAAATGGATGTAAAATTCATGGAGTTAGAGGTTACAGCGTTTTAATTATTCAAGGTTCAAATAATTGTGAGATGTTTTATAGGGTGATGTCATTCTCTGTTCTGACAGATTACAGGCTGTTTTCTCAAAGTAAGTTGCTTTGCATCGATAGTCTGAGGTTGATGAAGTGTATGTGGTGGCAGTTAGTGCAAGCTGAAAACTTACATTTTTTGTGGAAGAAGAACTCAGATGATTCCAGTAATTGGTCTAGCGAGTCTGTAAACAGAATAATTGGCAGACAGAGAGGGAGACACGTAGAAGGGGGAAAGAGATCAGGATCTCTTCTTGTCTGTGCTGAAGCAGCTGAGCTTTTACCTGCTGGAAGCTGAAGAGAGACTTATGCCCATCCTTTCCCTGCCTCCCTTGTCCTAGATGAGTGCCATAGTCAGAGTTATTAACTTTTCTGATGAAGCGGAGTTGTTCTGTCCTGGAGGTGAAAAGCTGCTTGGCTCCAGGTCTGGGAACGTTCTAGTTCTGACAAATCATGTGCTCATGCAGAAACGTTTTTGGAGAAATTCCTGAAGAGCTCCAGTGATGATGACTAATAGTTAGATTTTTTGGGGCAAATATCTTAACTCCTTTTCCAGCAGCCCATGTACCCCTTTGAGAAATGGCTAACTGTTTCTAGAAAGATAAACTGTTGGCTTATGTCTGCATTTCGTTCCAGGAACTGAGCATAGAATGTGGGTTAAGTAATAGGATACGAGCGATCAGCCAAATCTGTGAAGTGGCAAAAACAAAAAAAATTGAAGAGGTAAGTTTCAAAGTGTTCAGTGAGTATTTGAAGCATAAAATGTAAACAACAACTCGTAGCCTATCGTAAGAGGTTCTTGCAGTTCAGACTGCCTTTTCAGGTTGGAAATCCCCGAAACTACATGGGCTGTCCAAACCTGTAGTAAGGTGGCTCACACCAGGGAAATTAGTCTTGTCCAATCTGCCAGTTGTGGGGGAGAGAACACATAGCTGATGGGCTTCCTGCATTAAATGGAAGCATAATGCTGTAAATATATAGGCCTGATCAGGACAGTTAACAGGAGATGATGTTAATCCTGGAGGGAGGGTGTGTGCTAGCTTCCTGTCCTGTTAATAAGCGACTTCCAATTGGTTTTAAACTCACCTTGTGTTTGGGTGTAGGTTTCTGCACAAATGTCACGTGAATTAAGAACTTTAGTGACTGGGGTGTGGGTTGTCATA
>PPHD01013211.1:0-17495 GCA_002909625.1 Bambusicola thoracicus | reverse complement strand
AAAGCGGTTATTCAGTCAGTAGCTGCTGAAGAAGGCTCTTCTGTTGGCCCTGCGGGGTCGGCGGCACCGCGGCGGCTTTCGGAGCGCCCAGGGGAGCCGGAGGGTTCAGGTAGGGATCTCCTACCAGATTCACTGTACACTGCACGTCGGCAAACACCTGAACCTGCTGTACCTGCTGGGACACAAAAGACAAGAGGGGCTCTTAGCGGGGATGGGGCAGGGGCCGGCGGCGACGGACTGGGAACTACGTGAAGTGGAAACTCACTAGAGACTTCCTCTAGTCTGGAGCCACCACAGAGAAGAACTCTTCTGTCTTCTTTTCCTACAAAAAGAAAACCGCTGCACTCATTCGGATCAGAGCTCGGCAAGGGTTCACACGTTGCTCATTCGGGAAAAAAAAAAAAAAAAAAAAAAAGAGAAAAATCAGCTTGGCTCGTCCCAGGAAGGGGCAGCCGTAAGGCAGCGGCACGGGGTAGACTGGAGGCAAGAGAGGTCCGGAGCTGCTTTACAAAATGAAGAGCGGTGGCGGCACGTGGCCGTGTGCCGGAGTGTGTGAGCGCAAGGATGGAGCCCGCGGGGTGGTCCGAAAGGAGGAGACTCGTCAGGCGGTGTGAGCGCAAAGCACGGAGCCCGCGGGCATCGGCGCTCGGACTGGCAGGCACGGATGGACACACAGACGGACAGACGTCGCCCCGCAGCCTCCCCGCTCCCTCCGGACCTTCCCTTCCATCCCCGGGATGGATCCTTCAGACTGAAGACCTGAGCCTAGGAAAGAACTCCTCCCGCTGCTGTCACCCCGGGGCTGCTCTTGGAGATGGATGGGGCTGAGCACCTCCTGTGCTCAGTTATTTCCCAGCTTGGCTGCAGAGTTTCTGCTCAGCGAGCAGCTCTTCGAGGTCCCCAAACACCACCGCAACACAGAATCTCCAAATTGGAAGGGACCCTTAGAGGCCATCTGGTCCCATTCCCTGCACTGAACAGGGACACCCACAGCTCCACCAGTGCTCAGAGCCCCGTCCAGCCTGACCTTGGCTGTCTGCAGGGACGGGGCACCCACTGCCTCTTAGGGTGACCAGCAGGGTCAGACCCAGCCCTGCAAACTGGAGCAGCCCTGGCTAACATCTTGCCCGGTGCCAAGCGTGCCGACACGGCACGGCTGGGAACGCTCAGGTTTTATTGGGAGCACAACAAACTCAGAGCTCTCTCTGTACCTGAGATGTGCTTAGCAGTTTCTTACTGACCTGCGCCCCATCTGCTTCTGTTTTCAAAAGGTCAGTGGAGGAAAGCTGGTTGCAGTAAAGGCCCGTGGGTCTCAGCGCCGGGTCGTTTACCTGTCAAAAGCAATAACAAAGCTTAGCGTGGGCTCTGGATGTCCCCAGGGCATTCATCACACCCCCTCAAGCTGAGCTGGGTGGGTCTGGGAAACCCAGAGCCCAGGTGGGTTTGGGGTGGGGGAGCCCATGGAGCAGCACCAGCGTCCTCTCTTTCTGAGGCTGGGACCCATTCTGCCTTTCTCCTGCGCTTTGCCTTGGGCTGCTGCCAGGGACACGTGGTCTCCAGGGAGCATGGCATGTCACCAAATGCATTTGACACGATGGGGAAAAGCCACTGGGGAAGCTGCAAGCCCCAGCCTGCAGCACTCCCACACAAACTCAATGAGCCATGAGCAGCTCCAAGGAGCTTAATGGCACTGAGACAAACCCCAGCAGCTAAAATTTCAGGAGGGGCAGAGCCTCAAATAGCCACAGTGCTTGGCTGTGGCCGGTGCCAAGTGCAGGTCTCCATGCCTGCCCCTCAGTTCAGATGCAGCCACCAGGAGACGTGCAAACCCACCCCCAACACCTTGCCAAAGCAGCTCTGGAGGTGCTGGGGATGCTCTGCCTTCCCCTAAGGACACAGAGGCTGCAGCCTTCCCTGGGTCTAACACAGCTCAGAGCAGTGTCAGTGGAGCAGGGAGATCTGCTGCATCCCTCTTGGGAAGGGCTGGAAAAGAGGAATCCTGAAATGTGTTGTGGCAAAGCCCCAGCACTAAAACCCACAGCCAGGTGAAGGTTGGGATACGCGCTGCTTGTAAATGGAGAAAATACAGATGAAAATGAATCTAACAAAGCTGGGGAGACCCGTTAGGAAAGCAACCCTCCAGAAAGCTGGGGAGGGCTGTGAGCAGTGGCACTGACCTGCTCCGAGCACATGGAGTTCATCCCAGGCATCTGCAGTGAGTTCATCTGCATCTGTCCCGCCATGGGATTCATGTTCTGGACGTTGGTGTTTCCTCCTGCCATGGAGACTGTGATGCTCATGTTGTTGTACATTCCCTGCTGGGCCGGTGCTGGCTGGGTCTGCCCCGTTTGGCTGAATACGCTGATGGAGAGGGGAGAAAAGGGTTAGCCAGGTGCTGGTGGGAGGATGCTCTCTGCCTGCCTGTTCTGGGAGGGATGAAGCACGTGGAGCCATCAGAGGAGCTTCAGCCACCCGAGGAAGCCCTCTAAGGCTGGTGACTACTGTAGGAACATCTGCCCTCTGCTCCTCAGTGTGACATGGTGGGGCAGGAGGGACAACGGGGACAAGAGGGGACCATCAAGGAAGCAATGCAAAGCCCTGGGTGAGGTGACACCAAGCTCTGCTTGACCAGGGAAGGTCAGCTGAGCTACCTGCAGGCACAAAGCAATGCAGCCCTCAGGTGAACTTTTTAATTGTTCATTTCTGGAGATCTGAAGCTCCAACCTGACTTGCACAAAACTAAGCAGAAGTCTGATGGCTCTTTCTATTCACTTCCCCAGCTCAGTGCTGGAAGAAACTTTAAGAGGCACCAGAGTGGGCCATACTGGGACGGCCAGATGTGGCCCCATTCACTGTCCCATTTCCGAAGTCAATCAGCTTTCACAAGACATAATGAAGCCACCTCACTCCAAGAGCTCCTCACTGATTTAAACCACTGCGCTGGGTCCTTCTGGCCATCCAAAGACGAGGTGGGCATGAAGCCATGGGTCAGTGGTTGACTTCTGCATGGAGTGATGACATAGGACATGGGCCCAGCCAGGCTGGGACTCTGACTGTCCCCTTGGTGTCACCATGTCTGCTCTTGGTGTCCTGTCTGCTCTTCCAACATCCCACCTACCCACCCAGGCTGCCCTAGCCCAGGTCATTAGGGGTAGGAACTAGATGACCTTTACTGCCCCTTCCCACCCAATGACGCCATGATGACCTTACTTGCTGTTCCCCATGGCTCCCTGCTGCCAGGTCTTCATGTCGGGTGACTGATAGCCCGGTGCAGGAGGTGCTGGCTGCAGCATTGGGCTTTGTGACGGAGGGAGCTGCGGTGACATCAGGGGACTGCTGGGGCTGAGCGACGGGGCGAAGGTGGGCTCATTCTGCTGACCCATGCCTGGGGAAGGAAGGACAGACAGCGTCAGCCGTGGGACCCATTTGCAGCCTCCCCTCTTCCTCCTCCTCGTCCTGCAACTGCTGCCATCAAACCTGTGACATTTGCTCTTAGAGTCTCTGGTTTTCATCTCAAGCAGCTCTATCACTCAAATTCAAATAACTCATAGACGAATTATTGGGGAAACTGCCCCACCATGTGGTTTCCACCAGCAGGTGCTCCTATTTCATACCACACCTGGATGGAAAATAGCCAAGGTAATGCCAACACAATGGCAAAGGTGGCTCCCGCGGGTCTCCGCTCATCAGTTATGTGTGCCATGCTGAATGGGAGCATCTTCAAGCACCCAACATCATCCATGCAACCCTCTGCACAGGCTCACCAATGTAATCAGAGCTCTGTGCCCAGTCAAGAAGTGTGAGCGGGCTGCAGCTCATTTCAGACATCCCAGTGACAACAGAGCATATAAATTTAAGGAAGCACAAGTTAGAGAACTGCTTTGTGGCTTCCTTTTTGCAGAAAAAAAGAAAAAAGAAATGAATCATTTGCTAAAATTAACTATTTTTAAGGGGATTCAACCAGGAAAGATTTGCTTGGGATATGCAGAGTAGTGAGATGCGGTGCGAAATGGTGGCGGGGTGGCTGTGCCCTTTGCCTATCCTTCCCCATTGCTTTTACACCACTGGTGTAAATGCAAGCAAAACCTCAACGGCAGCAAAATCCATCCCATGTGCTATTTGCTAAATGTGGATCTGCTGGGGTCATCCCTTCTCTTCTCCTATCCCTCCACCCCTCCAGTTCGCTCATTCCCTTGCCAACCGCCCCCTAACCAGAGATGCTGGTGCCAAGAGGGTCGCACAGTCCCTTCCATCCCCACCTACCTGATCCCGAATACTGAAAGATGTTCTGCTGCATCTGCGGCGTCATCCCGGTGCCAAACTGCCCTCCGACGCTGCCCATCATCCCCCTGGTCACCATGCCGCCGCGGTTGGCCAACGCGGCCTCAGGGCTGGAAGCCAGCTGCGAGAAGGGGCTGGTGGAGGTGGGAGGGTTCCCAGGGCTCGTACCGTAGTTGGGAGGATAAGGGAACTGCTGTGGGGGAGCCTGGGGGAGGCGGGCGGCCCCCATTTGCACCGGGAGCCCGGCTGAGGGTGGGAGGTTGTTGCCGAAGCTCTGCTGTCGCATGAGGATGGCTCGCTGCTGCATGAGCTGCCGCTGCCGGTGCTGCTGGCTGTAGAGCTCGCGTTGACGCTGGGCCAGCATCTGGGCGTTGAGGGGAGGCTGTGGGGAAGGAAGATGTTAAGAGTGAACTCCTCTTTGCATCTCAGTGTACAGCTCAGAGCACCGGGAGTGACAACCCGTGCCCCGGTTTGGGGCACCCAGCCTTGATTTGTGAAGGGAAGCTAGGGGGAAATAAGGGAACGCAGCACCAAGGAGCTATGGGGGGAAAGCTGGAGATTGGATGGTTTGTACAAATCAGTGGTTGAGGATCTCAAAGGATCGGCCCCCATCCAGGCTGTGTCTGTCAGCCAAATGGGAAAGCCTGTATGATTGCCCCGTTATCAGGTCTGATCGCCTCGTTATTGGGTCATCGCTTCTAGTGGATGATGCCACTTCTTGTGCCCTTCATTGAATCATAGAATGGCCTGGGTTGAAAAGGACCACAATGACCACTTAGTTTCAACCCCCTGCTATGTGCAGGGTCGCCAACCAGCAGACCAGGCTGCCCAGAGCCACATCCAGCCTGGCCTTGAATGCCTCCAGGGATGGGGCATCCACAGCCTCCTTGGGCAACTTGCTCCTGTGCCCTTCAGAGAAGGCTCCTAGCAAGGAGCATCCAACCCCAGGATCTCCAACCTCGACCCCATGAAATCACCCCATGATATTTCCCCTGGCACTGGGCTCCTTTGCCAGCTGCTGGGCCAGATGTGCTTCCATTCATCACCATAGGAGCTGCAGCACAGCAAGGGAGAGCAACAAAGCCATTACAACTGCCGAAGGAGCTCTGATGGAAAGCGCTGGGATCCCTCTGTCTGCAGCTCATGTTCCCCACCAGAGATGTTGTGATGCTTAACGAAACTTGCAGGCTTCTCAGAGAAGTGGAATAAAGTTACCAGAACTCAGCTACGCTTTCCAACTCCTCCTTGCAGGGAGCAGATGTTTTATCCACTTTATTAGAAGTGAAACAAGAACTTTAGGGCCTGGGGATTTGCAGGATCATTAAGAAGATTTCACTGGAGATTCTGGTATTTAAAGGATGGCATCTATTTCCCAAAGATCCTTCTCAATTAACGATCTTGGCACGTTTGTCTCTAAGCAATAATGAGGTCTTTGTGCCTCACCCAGGTGTAGGGGACGGAGTAAAGGGGGAGGAAAAAGAATCACAAAGGCACATCTGGAGCCATCCCTCTGCATGCTGGGTGATGTTCCCATCCCCAAGGAACGAGCAGATGGGACTGAGCTGCCCTGTGCCACTACGCTGCATCCCCCTTACCTGCGGGGTCATCTGCTGCTGCATGCCTGCCCTCATGTTGATGCCCACAGGGGAGTTGGCTGCAAACTGGTTGAGGATCGCCTGCCGGTTCTGATGGATCAGCTGCAGGGGAGGGAGGACAGTCAGGAAGGTTTTCCAGCTACAGATGCAGATGCTCCAGCAATACTTCCCCTTAGTGTCCACCCACCCTCCGGCTACTCAAAGCCCTTCCAATCTCCTCTCATTGCAAAACTGGTGCTGCAGGGAGGACGCCGCATCCCTCCCCACCCATGGATCCAGCTATGGGCCGGGGGGACTTTACCTGCTGCTGGCCCTGCAGCCGCTGCTGCAGCTGAAGTCTCAGCTGGTTGGGAGCCGTGGGAGGTCGGCTGAGCGCCTGCCGGGGTTGCATGGCCATGGTGGTGGGGAAGGCACCGCGCGGCGGCGGGACCTGCACCGGCATGGGACCAAAGGACGGCTTCTGGCGGACCATGCCGGGGAAGGCGGCAGGGAGGTTGGTGGTGGGAGATGCAGAGGAGTAAGGCTGGGGGTACATGCCGGGCTTCTGCTCCATCATCAGCGGAGGGGTGGCTTGCTGGGGCTGGAACCGCTCTGTCAGTGCTTCCAGCCCGCCGCCCTGCAAGGGAGAAGAGGGAGGAAAACCTTTATGCTGGAGCCCCACCTGCAGCCATCCCCATCCAGCACAGCTCAAGCCCAGAGCTATTCCAAGTGGGGTTAACCATCGTTCCTCAATGCTTTGATAATCTTGGAGGGATGGGAGTGATTTCTGCTGACTTGTTTTGGAGTAAGGACCCCAGAACAAAAGCCCTTTGAGACAGGCTTGGGGTCCATCTCTTTGTGTCCAAAGCAGTGATGGACTGCAGTGTGCTCACTGCTCATGGAATTATGGAGAACCATGGAATCATGGAATCATAGAACTATGGAATCAGAATCATGGAACACTGAAATCACAGAAGGATAGAATCATGGAATCATAGAACCATGGAACCACAGAGCCATAGAATCATGGAACAGTGAAATCACAGAACCATAGAATCATGGAATCATAGAACCATGGAACCACAGGGCCATAGAAGCATGGAACAGTGAAATCACAGAACCATAGAATCATGGAATAACCATGGAATCACGGAACCACAGAACCATAGAATCATAGAATCATGGAACCACAGAATCACGGAACTGTAGAACCATGGAATCATGGAATCATAGAACTATGGAATCAGAATCATGGAACACTGAAATCACAGAAGGATAGAATCATGGAATCATAGAACCATGGAACCACAGAGCCATAGAATCATGGAACAGTGAAATCACAGAACCATAGAATCATGGAATCATAGAACCATGGAACCACAGAAGCATAGAATCATGGAATAATGAAATCACAGAACCACAGAATCGTGGAACCAGGGAATCATGAAGTCACAGACCTCTAGAATGGTTTGAGGTGGAAAAGACCTTAAAGCCCATTCAATCCCAACCATAGCAGGAACCACGGCAGGGACATCTCCCACCGGACCAGGTTGCCCAAAGCCATCCACCTTGTTCTTGAGCACCTCCAGGGATGGGGCACCCACAGTTTCTCTGGGCAGCTTGTGCCAGGGTCTCACCACCCTCATCAGCATCATCTCTTTGGGCAGAGCATCACACTTGGAGGATCAACATTAAACATGGGACTTCTCCCATCTTCTCCCTCTTCCATAAATTAAGATGGAATATATATGGCTCAAGGACTGGGTTCCAGGTCATAGAACAGCAGCCTAGAACCAGACTTGAGGCTTTTCTCATCTTTTCTCCCCAAACTATCCACTTTTCACCCATCTCCTGATGAAACTGGGTTGCAGATATCCACAGCTCTTCCTCTCCCCACATCCTCAGTAGTGTGGAGGAGAGAGAAACAGTCCAAGCCCTGCAGGTTGGAGGGGGCTCAGGGAAAGTCGAGGAGATCCATCCACATCCTGAGGTAACAAAGCATCCCCAGGGCAACCACGTGCCTGCTTTCAGAGCCAGCACTGGACGGGGACTGAAGTATCTGGGCCGCAAGTGCAAAAATTTGAAGTCAGAGTAAATCCCTAAGCTCTCCCCAGGGATGTGAAGTCCTACCTGCCCGTTACACATCCTGGACAGGCTGCCCAGGGAGGTCGTGGGGTCACCGTCCCTGGGGGTGTTCCACAAGCATGGGGATGTAGCACTGAGGGACGTGGTCAGTATGCATGGCGGGGGTGGGTTGGGGTTGGACTTGGGGATCTGAGAAGTCTTTTCCAACCTGAACGATCCTATGGTTCTGTGATTCAGAGGCTTCCAGTTCTGCTCGTTGCTTTGGAAAAAGCATGTGAGTACTGCGGGGCAGGGAAAGAGAAACCACTCTATGAAAAAACCGAGCAATGCATCTCATCTTCCACGTCCTTTGCTCTCTGCCTAAATTCAGGCTTCCCCCTGGCCATGCCCTGTTATTTAGGACAACACAAATCCTTCAGATGCCTCTGCATGGGCGTCTGTAGCCGGGGCCATGGTGCTATCTGAATCAGATGGCAACGCCGGAGCAAAACTGTCATTTTTTTCCACGGTTAAATTAGAGGAGAGGGGCAGCTGCAGTGTAAGCCAATCTCAACAGCGAGGGCTGCGGGCTCTCATACCAGCCAGGCCATTAGCTATATTATTAGGCAGCACAATTAAGGCTCAGGAATCTCTGCTTGTGGGACTCCAGCTGGAAGGCTCCTCCACGCCCCAACCCCGAGCGCGGCGGGGAAGCGGGCCGGGCTGCCAGCCCTCCCCACGCCCCGACACATGAGCTGCCCTTTGAAGGGCTGACGTTTCTCATGGGGGATGGCGTTTTTAAGCCGAGAGCGGCCTATTGGATTTCATGGGGATGCTTTCCAATTTTTTTTCCCTCGGTGGAATGGCAGAGGATTAGGTATCCTCTCCGAATCTGCTGCGCGTTCCCACTCACATCTGGCCTCCCGTGACCAGATGTTGGAAATCCTCCTCCACGCTCATGTCAGAGCTTGGCATCTGCTGGAACTGGATGATCCTTAAGGTCCCTTCCAACCTCAGCTGTTCTATGACTGTATGACCTGACCCCGGCCCCACTGAGCCTCTCTACCTGCACCAGTTTGTCGATGCCAAGGGCTCGGTCCAGCTCGGCCAGCTCGGTCTCGTCCTTGCCGCTCAGGAAGGACACGAGCTGCTCCAGCAGCGCCTTCTCATCGTTGCGGCCCTCCGGGGTGGTGGGAGGACACAGGAGCTCGTCCAGCTGCGAGGTGATGCAGGGGCTGCAGAGACAAAAGCACGAGGAGACACGTGAAGGGTGTCCAAGCAGCAGCGGGGCTGAGCCATAGGAAATACCGCTCTGCGCCGCGCTGTTGGCCTCCCACCCACGACCCCACGGCCAGGATGAAATCCCACAGGGAATGGAGCCAGCGCTGGGCTTCGGTGGGGTTTTGGAGGACCACTTGGTGCTTTTGCTCTGCAGGAGTTACAGGCAGGGCGGTGGGAGGCAGAGCACAACGTGCGCACGGAGCGGAGTGGGAGGTTGGGAAGGCGCTGGGACAGCTGGAAGAGAAACAGCTGAAGGCAGAGGGAACCTTTTAGCTGCAAAAAGAAGATTTCTGACAAGCTCGCTCAATATTCTTTGGGAATAAGATTAATATGTAATGAGAGACATTCCAATGACGTGACTAATTGGAGTCAATCGGATTTGCCGGGTCTGACACAATGAAAGGAGCCATGGCACATCACGCTCACAGAGAGACACAAAGGAGAGAACTGGAGCATGCCAGCAGTTCCCAAGCAGCAGACATGTTTATCCTTTTAGCTCCAGATGAGGACCAGATGTACAGTAAGGAACTGAAGCCAATGGGACTGAGAGTGCTGCAGCCAACACACGCAGTTTAATCCAGGGAAAGAAATACTCGGCGCTGGGATTTCTTACATTACAGAGCAGGGGCAGAGAGGGAAGCAGGGAGACAGAGGTGAAAAGCAGAGCTGGTTTCCTACAGCCCAGGTCCCTGCTACTGGCTGCTTTGTACTGAACCACTCAGAGGGCCAAAGCCAAAGACCAGAGCTGGCTGCTCAAAGCCATCAGTCCTGCAGAGAAAGTGGGGGACAAAGTTTTTCTCTGCGTTAACAGGCAATGAGAGGATGAATGCAGGTTGGCAACGTCTCTTCGGCTGACAACAGACCTCTGTATGGATGGTTTATAAGGAGACCATGGGACAATACAGCCCTTAGATAGGAAATAAACCTCCAGTGAGCACCAAGTATGCTGCATCCCATGCAGGTCAGCCCCATGCTGGCAGGGGGGAGGAATACGGTGTCAAATGCTGCTTGAAGTCCCATAAAACATCTCCCTGGCATGGCCTCCAAAGGCTCCTGCCCAGCACAGATGTCCTGGACACCAAGGGCATCTCTACTGGCACAACATGCCAGTGCTGGGGCCATCAAGCCAGGCCCTGGGTCACATTCTTGATCTTGGGGGATTAGAGGAACATGTGTGAGAGCCGCCTGCAGCATCCTGGATGGGGTTCAAGGTGCCTTGGACCCGGACTACAGTGCCTCCACCACTCTTCTATCAATGACACAGAGCACTTAGGCTCAGGCACAGAAGGGGGCATGTTGTAACCGACCCACTTGATCGAGAATTGAAGATCCAGAGGGGTTGGGGACTAGGAGAATTTGCAAGGAAGCACCCCTTGGCCATGCAGGTCAGCTCACTGAACCAGGCAGGAGCTCTGGAGATGGATACATACCTTGCAGTTGGAAAACCTTCAGAACCCCTAAAGCAAAAGCTCTGCTGGTAACACAGTTAAGAGAGGAGTTGCTCTGCAGCTGGAGCCCAGCTGAAGGCACACGGTGCAGAACAATCAGCACACGTTATCAGTGCAGAGCGCAGCTCAGAGGCTTCTCCTTGACAGAAGCCCTGCTCTCAGCTGAAGCCCAAGCTGGGTTTTGCAGTTTAATGCTGTGCCACTAGATGGAAGTGCACAGATCCCAGCCAAGCCTCTGACTTTAGACTTCCTCTCTAGCTTTACAGAGGAATCTGCTCTCTTCAATTTCTCCGCCGTTGCTTTTCAAGGTTGTTGTACCAAAGCAGAGCCTGAAGACCTCTGCAAGGGCTGACGAACCCCTTCCTTGTGTTGAAGCAAGCTCTGGGAGAGGATGCTGATGAGCAAGCCTTACCTCCAACACAGCAGCTGCCTTTTGCACCTGGGGACTCAAAGTGCTGCTCCAGAGACTGCCAAGGCAGCTCTCACCTATGGAGCTTCATCAGACATAAGGCTGCTGAAGTTACTGCAGGGAAGTGAGGTGGGAAGTGAGCTGGGCACCAGCAAGGCTGCCTGGCTCCGTGCTCAGAGCACAGGGCTGCTGAGTAAGGTAAGGTCATTTTCCCCTGATAAAGCAAGTGAAGCAGCATTTTAAGGAACATTTGTAGCTTAAAACCAAGATTGATTTTTAGAACTGCTCTGCCCTTTACTGCATATGCCCCACGGATCTCACACCAAAGACGAAACTGCGACACCACTGAGATGTAAAAGGGAAGCTGCTTCCTTGCAGCAAAGGACTCGAGGTGATGTAAATGCTCCTCCTCATTTAAACGGGGGTTGGTTTTATCTTCCAGCTCTTTCAAGCAGTGAGAAGCTGAGTACTTCCAGCCAAAATCCAAGATCCGTGTGCACTTAGGCAATTCTTTTCTTGGGCTGAGTGAAGAGGTTTTAGAAATTAATCCAAACTTAGCTCCTAGAAGAAGATGTTTGGCTCTTGCCTTGCTCAAATACACTCCTTGTACATTTGCTCTTTGTGGCAGGAAAACAGAAGTTGTGCTCATCTGTTAAGGACTTAATTAGCAACCTACGGATGGGTTTTGGCAATGAGGGCTGTAAAAGGATCCTCCCAAAGCTCATCATCTATCTAACAGGTACCTGACCTCTGGGCATGGGGAAGGACTCAGCCTCTGTCCACACTGCCAGTGCTGATGCGTTGGAGAGCTCCTGAATGAGGAAGCCCCGTTGACCCCTGTATGGCATCAAGCAGAGAGCACAACCAGCAGGGCTCCCCGCCCTCCTCACCTCCAGCCCCAAAATAACTGACCTCCAGGCTCCAGCAATAGCATTGCTATGGCATTTACAGCCAAGGAGTGATGCTGCACGCTGAGGTGATGACTCCTTGGCAGCTCTACAGGGCAAGGACCTAAAGAGGACCTTTCATTGAAGCCAAGCAAATGGGGACAGCAAAGAGCTGCAGTGACATAAAGACACAAAACCGTCCCATGGCTCTCGAGATGCCACTGCTGACCCCAGAAACAAAACTGTGGGAGAATTCTAGCTGCAGTATTGATTAGCGAAGACTTTCAATGTGGGTATGTGGGATTAATCAGGTCTGAACCAAGAATTGATGGTGCACGCTCTGTTTACAGAGGCAGAAATTGCCAGAGCATCCCAAAATCCTGCTGGGTGAGGTCGGGAAGCCGCCGAGACGCAGTACTTACTCTTCAGGTTTACTCAGCGTGCCTCGGTTCATGGGTGCCATGCTGTTATCTGTCCATGGCATCTGCTCGCCCATGCCCGGCTGCCCAAACTGGTGATCCGGCACCCCCATCTCCAGCTCTGACATCCCTGTGGGGAGAAGAGGGGTCAAGGGAGGAAGCGTTAGCACGCCAAGGGGGGCTTAGGCACCCTAGGGGATGTGCAGAGAGATGCTGGGAGTGGGCAAAACCACAGCCAAGGTGCCATGCCCATGCCCAAGCCATGCTGCCATGGAGGCATTGATAATCTCTGCAGATAAACCCACTGTTAGAGGTAACATTCAGAAAAATTCAGAGCTCGGTCTCATACCCAAACCCAAAGGATAAGCCTGGGCTTTGGGTGAACACCTGTGTGGCTGTTCCACCAGGTCTATGTGTCTTCGATGTGTACCAATGCTATGACCCCATCTCAGTTTCCCTTTTCTGAACTTTTCCAGCAAGTTTCTCAAAATCTAGTCAAATCAGAGGGCTCATTCTTGAAGGCCAGCTGTTAGCACTAGAGATTTTAGTTGAAAAAAATAGCACACACCCATTAGCATCTTCTGACTCTATTTTGGAGAAAAGTTAATTTGTGCAGGGAAAGGAGCCAATGCAATTAGATTAAGTTCAGCAGAACTTGGAGCCTGAGCCCAGGACAGGGAGATTTATGTGGATGGAGACTTTTACATCATCCAACTCGAAATAGAATCACAGAGTCATAGAATCAATTAAGGCTGGAAAAGACCTCTAAGAACACCCAGTCCAACCCTAACCCATCCCCACTGTGCCCACTGACCATGTCCCCAAGTGCCACATCTCCACCATTCTTAACACCTCCAGAAGATCAGAGAACACCCTGGCTAAGTTGGCCGTGGAACCCCATGCAGACGCACAGAGGGGATAAGCCCCTTCTGGCCAGGTTGGGATATGCCATCAGTGGCCAATCCCATGGGTTTGCAGGGAAAATACTTACAAAGGTGGTTACCAAGGATGCAAATCTTTCTTTTTTTTAACTTCATCAAGCTCTGTTGTGATGATTTTTTTCCCCAATAAAATACAGCACTGCTGAAGACTGAGGTGCCACCAGCAGAGCTTCCAACATCCCAACAGAACAGAAATCCCAGCCACAGCCTGAGGAGGGCAGAGGACCTGGAGGCAGGACCTGGTGACTTGGTGGCACGTCCAGAACAGGGAACTGCCCTGTCTGGGGACAAACCCAGCAGTGCTTGGTGTCTTCACTGTTGTCCCAAGGCATCCCCAGCTCCAGGCAATGTCAGCTCCCAGACTGAGCCCGTTTTATGGGCTTTACACCAAAACACGAGAGCCCTAAGCATGCTCTCGGATGGAAGCAGGGAGAGGTGTTCCTTTACTTCTTGAAATGTCTTGAAAAAAGCCTTAAGGTTGCTTGGCAACAGGCGGATAAAAGCAGTGGCAGCAGTAGCTCCAGTGGGGCCGGCCCCGCGCAGCCGCAGTGCAGCCCTCCAAGCCTTCCCTGCTTGCCTGACAACAGTTCCCAGTTCTGTTTCTGCTGAAAACTGCAGTTTTTTCCCAAGCAAAGCATCAGCCTGCAGCTGCTCATGGTCATGAAGGCGGGTGTCATACTGCAGCTGCACAACGGCCTCGAGAGGAGGGAAGGTCATGGGTGGGATCCTGCAGCTGGTGCAGGGCTGATGCTGGGCAGTGCTTGGAATGGGGAGGAAAACTGTAGTGCTGAGTGGTCCAGCAGGCTGGGAACGTTGGGAAAAGAGGGGATGTGTTGGAGGAGGAAAGCTCAGATGGGGAAATACAGAGCATGGGCACAAAGAACAAAGTGAAAATTCGGGGGCAGCGTGCTCTCATGCACCTTGCACAGACATGGGGCCATCTGAGCAACAAAGGGAGATGCCCTTCGTGCAGCACATGAAACTCATTGGCAAGAGGTCAATGTCGTAACAGTGTGTTGGGGTGTGCGTCCACCTAACACAGTGGTCAGGGCAAGAGCTGTGCTTAGAGCTGAGCAGTGACACATACAGGATGCAGGATGCCATGGGACAGCAGCTCAGTCTTATCCCACACTGCACATCCCTTGCTACCACACTGGAGGAGCAGAGCTGGGTTGCTGCACTTCTACGATGTCTCTCTTCTAGTGTTGCTCAGTGCTAAACCCTTGAGGTGAGCCCCTTGTTCCTGCAGCCACGTACCAGCACAGCTGAGCTGTTGGGTGGACTTGGCCACCGCACCATGTCACTGTCACCCCAAAACAGCACAGGCACTCCAGGCTTCATGGAAATCAACTCTGTCCTTGGTACAGCCCTTACTCAGAGGGCAGGGTGGCCCTGGCACAGGCTGCATATGTTATCTGTGTGCGCTCCATCCCTGGCAGTGACCAAAGCTAGGCTGGAAGGGGCCCTGTGAAACCCGTCCACGGCAGGGCTTGGAACTGGGTGGGCTTTAAGGCTTTAAGGCCTCTTCCAACCCAAAGCAAGACACCTGAGCCACTGGCTTGCTTCATGCAGTTGGAAAGAGGAGGAAGGCTTGGGTTTGCATTCTTCAGATGTCAGAGGGGCTCTTCTCTCCATAAGGATGGAGGTGCTCTCTCATGCTCTCTCTCAAGGCATTTTTTGACTTTTTAGAAAGAAAAGGTGGACAGGAGGCATATTTAAGCGCAGTTCCGCCACCCTGCACCTCTTCAGCACCCACAAGCATGAACACAGAATCACAGAAGCATTCAGATTGGATGAGACCTCTCAGATCCCCAAGCCCAACCCCAATCCACCCCACTGTGCCCAATGCCCACGTCCCTCAGTGCCACATCTCTACGGTTCTGGAACACCTCCAGGGATGGTGACCCCACCACCTCCCTGGGCAGCTGTGCCACCGCATCACCACTCTATAAGAGAAGAAATGTCTCCTAATACCCAACCTGAACCTCCCCTAGTCCTACTCGAGGCCATCACCTCTCAAGACTTCCCCTTGGCCTTCCCCGTTTGTAACGGGGGGAGACTTGGCCCCAAAAAAGCCCCCCCAGGGGACAGCTTTCCCACTGCATCCCCTTTCTGCTGTCACAGCTGGCTGAGCAGAGCAGGTGCCCACGGCAGCACGTACCTGTGTCAGGTGGGAAGGGGTTTGGTCCTGGCACAGTGCCCCTGCCCTGCTCGGCCGGCGCTCGGGGCCGCGGGCTGCTGCCGTTGGTTGTGGGAAAAGCAACAGGCCTGAGCTGAGCTGGCTCCAGTGGGTCGCAGAACTCAAAGGGGGCCCGAGCTGCCTGCATGCCCTGCCCGCTGCTGAGAGCTGGGTTTGGAAAACAAAGATTAACATGTATATATAAAAAATCGGATCTCTCCCCATGAGCTCATCGCAACATCACCGGCGGTTGCAGCGCCCCACCAGGAAACTGACACCGGGTACTCTGGGGTAAGGGAGAAGGCTTGCATCTCTAATATGTATATGCGAATGGGGATTCCTCTCGGGGGAGCGGCAGTAGTACGAGCGATGCTCCACGATGCTGCCTGTGTGCACTCCAGCTATGTTCTGCTGGGCATTGCTGGCTTTAAATCAATTAAAACCGCATGGGAAAACGATGCCGCTAAGCCTCGCATCGTTACAACTCTCATTTGCATGGATTTTCACAAGTTCAGCTGCAGCTTGCCAGCGGGGAGCACGTAGCAAATGCTTTTGTTCATGCTCAGACCTTCTTTGCTGTATTTCTGCTGGGCTGTGATGCAGGGGATGGAAGAAACTATAGCCGTGCACCAGGAAAAATCAGACATGGGACAAAGCCCTGTGGGACCTGCCCTGGCTGCAGTGCTCGTGCTGGAGCTGGCAGGGGACTAAAGGGGACCAGTGAGGGTGGCACAGGGCTGCTAATCACATGGCATGGGCTCCAGACAACAGCGCTGTAACTTGGGTGCATTCGTACAGCCAAGTCCATGCTCTGCTTGGTAAAAGCTTGCTGGGCCTGATTGCTGCTCACGCCCCAGCACAGGGAAGCCAAGGAGCCACAGTTGGAGCCTCCGGCTTTCTTGCTTGCTTGTGGGCTCCTTCAGGAGAGAAACCTTCATTTCTAGGGGTGAAACTGCTCGCTTTGGAGAAAAAGCAGGCCGTTCTTTTCAATTTCAACCCCTCCCTAACAGTTCTGACACTAAACCTGGCTGCACTCGGTCCCAAAGCACTGCTTCGAAGTGACAGCAACGCCTCCAAACCTCCATGTCCGGGGGTCAAACTGCTCAACCCGGAGAGAACCCAAATCCCCCAAGCATCCCCTGTGCTCCCACCCCCCCAGGGACCCCACGTGGGGACAAATCCCGGGGCTGACACCTACGGTTGAGGCCGGTGGGGGCTCTGGGGGCAGTGCTGGGCTGCAGGGGGGCTGCCAGCATTTCAGGTTTGACAGCCACGCCGCTCTCACTCCTCTCTGGCCCGCATAAGCCTGGTAGCTGGGCAGCTTTCTCCAGCGACGGCAGGAGCTGGTCCAGCTGCTCCAGTTCGGCAGCAAACTGAGGAAGGAAAGGAGAGCACAGGTCGGTGAGTTTGATTCCTTTGCAGTAATACAGAAGTGAGCTCCGCGGGAAAGGATCAGCCCCAGAGCACAGAAATGGGCGCCAACGATGCTTCAAATCAAAACCAGTCCGGAGCGGGTGGTGGCACTGGGATGGAATGAAGCCGTGCTGGGATAATCCCTGGACAATCCCAGATGAATGCACATAGAACCATAGAATCATTCAGGTTGGAAGAGGCCTTTAAGATCCCCAAGTCCAACCCCGACGCATCCCCCCATGCCCACTGCCCACGTCCCTCAGTGCCACATCCCCATCGTTCCTGAACACCTGCAAGGACGGTGACCTCACCACCTCCCTGAGCAGCTGTGCCAAAACCTACCCATAGACAAATGACCACAGGGACGAGGACGTCCCCCAGGTGCCAGGTTCCCCACTACTGAGCCCCATCCATGCCTGCAGCCCATGTGCTGCAGCGAGCAGCATTATGAACAGCTCTACCAACACGGCCATATAAAACCAACAGCGATTTAAAACATGAGATGATAAAATTGTAGAATCATAGAATGGCCTGGGTTGAAAAGGACCACAATGATCATTGAGTTTCAACCCCCTGCTATGTGCAGGGTCGCCAACCAG
>PPHD01013210.1:0-17495 GCA_002909625.1 Bambusicola thoracicus | reverse complement strand
TATTCTCTCAAATTTAGGCTCCATAATCTGTCTTGATCAAAACTGAAGTGTCCTGGCTTTCTTACTTAAGTCTCTCATTTTATTATATTCATTTAAGCCGGATTTTCAGATCTGATCAGCATCCAACACTGAGAGATCTGTTGCTTTCTGTTCGGAAGAGTAAGATTTGACTTAGTCTAGCACCAGTTACATGTGTTAGGTTTCTTGCTGTTGTTTGTTGACTTTTTAAATAATCTGTCTTTGGAAATGCCCTCATAAATTAGAGTTGGTACAAGGAGCAACACCTAGAGGAAAGATAGATGCAGTTCTTATTCTCATATAATTTTTTCTAAATTCTTATATCATTGCCTACATTTTCATTTTGGTTGAAGTCACCCTCTTGTATTGATACGTGGAAGAAATATATCCCAAAACTTAGGCTTGTTTAAATTTGTCTTTTTAAGTGAGAGGAGTACTTGTCCGTGTAATGAATACATAAAAATATGCATACAAAATATATGTTTATTTGTTGGCTTTTTGTTTATTGTAAATATATTTCACTCCACAAGATTTTGTTTTAGTAGGGTCATCATCCCAAGTCATACATCTTCAGAAAATCTGTTTTGATATGACTGTTATAGGAGTTTGATGAAAATAGTTTGTGTGCTCACCAGTCTTTCTTACACTTTTCCCTCCTTTGATCTTTGTCTTAGCAAAAATCACTCACCATTCAATTGATTCTGTGCATACAAGTATAAGTAAGCTGAGTTGATTTTCATTTGTGCTTTTTGAGCTGACATAAAATCTGCAAGGTGAGAGTGGACTGCTTTTTATGGTCTGCAAACCATATGTATGTATTCTAGTTATTAACATTTTTTCATAGTTTTTCCAGAGGCTTTAATAAGGATTTTTTTTTAAGTGAGTATCCCATACTTGCTCTGTGTGAAATAGTGGCCAAAACCTATTACTCTAATCCAGATTTTCCATATCACAGTTGAACTGTACCACTCATATTTTCATGGTTTCCCAAGGACACAGGGTCTATGAGATCATCCCCTCTGTGTCTCTGTTTTTGTCTGTCTTCTTTTCCCTCCCTCTCTCTGTCTCTCTCAATCCTTGCCAATAGGTTTTAAATATACTGACCAGGTTTGATCACATTCTCTAGAGGAGCAGGAGCACATATGAAGTTCCTAGAGGTTTTGTGGATATTGATGGAAAGGCAGTGGAGAGAAATTCAGTTTTCTTCCAAGGATGAAAAGGCTTACAGTGTAAATGTAATCTCTGCTAGAGAGCAAATATTCTACACAGGAGCATCTCTAAGCAAAACCATTGCATTATGGGTTTTACTCTTTGCAGATATATTTGGTCTTAGAGTATTCTACATCGTACTTAGCATCAGGATTGAACATAGAAGGGTTAGTATATGGAAAAATTACATGTATATTTTGCAGCCAGACTTTTTTTTTTTTACTTATTTACATGCTTTCAGAGTATGTGACATCCAGGCATCTGGTGGATATACAAACACATACACAAACAGACTTCTTTAGATATGCAGACAGAGCTTTGAGGTAGCAGTTTATACCTGTTTCTACTTATAAACAAAAACCAAGACGCATCAGTGTGAAAAGTAAGTACTATATAGTAGAATCTGTTGAGACAGTGAAACATTTTCAGAGTGAATGCTTCTTACTCCTTTGGAAAGTAACTACTGCACTGGATATTCCTGCAATCCAAACCCATCTTCTGTTGTTGTAGTATTTCTAGTATGCTACATTTTCCTCTGTATTGTTGAATGGAAGAAAAACTTGGTTCTTCTTCCATAAAACATCTATAATACCCCAGGTGATTTTGTGATCACAAGCCCAGGGCCTGACCGAGGGGGGTTGATTTCCTGCTCATGTACTGAGGTTACTCACAGCTGGTAGTACAGGACAGTTGCTCTGGTTGTGGACAGCATCTGCTTGCTGAGTGGTTCTGAATGTCCTGCAACGTGGGCTGCTAGATGTCCAGAGCTAGTAAGAGTGGTGATAGTATGTACAGCAGTGCAGGAAAAGTGATGGACTTAAAATAGGAATAAGATGAAAACATTTACAAACTTTCTAAAGACCTATACACATAGGATTGTCTTCCCAAGCAAAGTTGATCAATGTTAACTATACACATTCATATGTTTGTATGTGCATATATATATGCTAGGTTTTTTATTTTAATGAAAGAACAGCAGAGAATACTCAGATTGTCACTTTTCAGTGATTTAAAGTGTTAAAGATTTTTCTCATGTTGTCTGTACAGCACAGGACTGTAATAAAAAGACCTGA
The DNA here is from genome assembly GCA_002909625.1 of Bambusicola thoracicus. Lineage (NCBI taxonomy): Eukaryota > Metazoa > Chordata > Aves > Galliformes > Phasianidae > Bambusicola > Bambusicola thoracicus. The sequence goes on along the minus strand of PPHD01013210.1, from coordinate 15,195 downwards.
GTGTGTGGTCATGACTCATTGGCAGCTGATCTCAGCAGCCATACATCTGTTGTTTATCTCAGAGTTAAAGGAGGATTTTTATGCACAGAACCATACTTCTTGATATTTAATATTTCAGGTCTCATTCCCAACTGACAGTCTGGAACTGGCAGGGGTCATGACTTAACTTGTCCATGAAGTACATAGCAAACTACTGATGCTATAAAGATAAGTAATATTCATTACAAAGACCACATTAAAGTCATATACTTGAAAAGGCGAGTATTTGGAAGCTGGGTTTTGCCAGACTCACTTGTCTTTGTGATATTAATTCAGTCACTATGCACATAAATATAATGATTTATATTTTGGTTGATATGGTTGATAATTCAGGAACAGATCTTTTGTTTATGCTTCAGAATACTTTAAATATTTTAGAATTATCTACTGTCATATTTAATGAAATTTAAAATATCTTAGAGAAAATTAAAAAGAAGACATATGCTTTCCTGTCAAAGTGCTTCTCAGTACTGAAGCAGCACCAGTATTTCAGTGAAATGCTTATTTCAAATTGGTGGCATTTAGAGATACTTTCTTTAACTGTCTGGTTACAGTTTAATGAACATGCATGAAGTGGAAGTGCAAAAAAGGATCTTCGCATCTTCAGTAGTTCTTTCATTCAGGGTATGATTTGCTTACCCAGATGTAAGTTTCTGCCATCATTTGAGTCTCTAAAATGACTCGCCTGGCTCCCAGTTGTTGTTTCTGAAAATTCGAAGTTACTCATAGATATTTTCTCCTGCTTATAAGGCCTATGTAAACATTTCAGATGCCTTATGGCGTCTCAAATGGCACTCATGCTTACATATAAACAGGAAGCACCACACTTAGCAGACTTTGAAATCTGTGGCATTATATGTACAATAACGCTAATTAACAGATTTTCTTACACAAATGTTAATGCAAATAGAAACAGAGTTCATTTGTTGTGCATCAGGCATCAAAATTTTTGTCTGGCACTGAAAAGTCTCACTAAACAAAATCATTCGCATGCACAGCGAAGACAAAGGCACAGTAAATACAGGTATACAACTCTGAGCTCCCAGGGAAATGTGTGGGCTCATACAGAGCAAAAGGCATAGGGGAACATCTTGGTTAAACACAGACAACACTGCTAAACACAAAAGGCCTGTAAAGCTTCTGTCTTCAAATGCATCCAGCAGCAGTTTCTTAGACAGGGTCATAACAAAACCAGAGTATACACCCACAGGGATGCTGAATCCTCCAGAAATATGTCTAGTCACTTTAAAATCACGCAGTTACTTTTTAAGTCACTATGAAATTTACTCACCCTGTTATTGACTTTGCAGTCAAATACGTAGGAATCCTTGACTTGTTAGTGAATCTCACAGGATGATAACAGAATATTATTCACATTTCTGATTTTGACCTTTTGTTTTGGACCTAGGAAGAGTTAATAATTTCCAAAAACTGTTTTATTAGTATTTATCTGTTTACCATCAATTATGGAGTTAGTCTAATATTTCATCATTTAACACAGCAGTTTGTTGACTGTATCTAGTCAACATTTTGTGCCCAAGTGGGCACAGAATCCAAGGGTCCTCAAATACACCAAAATACTTTCCTTGGAGTGTTACTACATGAGATGTATTTATTGCAGTGACTATAACCAAACACGGATATTCTTGAAATCTGTGAATCATAAAAATGAACCCATTGGACAAATTATGAGTTGAGTTTGCATGTTTGTATTCTTCTCAGGTCTACTTGCCTAATTTGAATGCGAGAATTCATGGCATCTCTAACTTTCATGTCTGATATTTGAACAATGACAATTTTATACCAGTTTTCATTACTTTCATCTTTCTGGGCAAAGTTTTGTGAGGTCAGTTGTTTTGTTCCTTGATCTCTAAGCTTTATTTTTTTTAAACCATTGGGGTTTGGGCAGTGACTAATCATCAGACTGTAGCAGGAAGCAGACATCTGGGAGCTCACAAGCGTAATGTTGGATATATTTCATAAGTCAAGGCCTCTTTGAAATCATTACTGCAGCGGCACTAGAATGTGTTGGGGTCAAGGCATAGAAAACTTCATTACTGACTTCTGTATTCCCTACAGGGACGAGTTGCTCTGAGCTAGTTAGTTACACACCCTTATCTTCTTGGCCTTTAGTTACAGATATCTGTGAAAGCTGGTCAGAAACTGAGCTGCAGAAATGGTTAGTTCATCTTGTTACTTACCAATACTTTGAAATAAGTTTATCAGCAGAGAGAACATACAGGATGGGTGGGAACCCATCTTTTAATTAGGTTTGAAATCATGTTATGATTCAATAAAAATAGTGTTTTACAGCCACACCTGCCTTCAGTTACTGAACGAGAATGAAATAAAAAAATTATTTGCAAAAGACAGTATCTCTAAAGAGGGCGCATTGTGGTTTAATGTGGCAGATGGCTGAGCACCACACAGTCATTGTCTCTCTCTCTCTTCTTCCCAAGTGGAATGGGAGAGAAAATTTAAAAAAAAGCAAAGTAGAACTCATGGATTGAGATAAAAGTATTTATTAATATAGAGAAACAGAAAATGATAGTAGTTATGATTTATATAAATACATGTATGAATGTATACAAATGTTGCACAGGCAATTGCTCACCACCTCCTAACTGATGCCAAGCTCACCCCCTGAGCAGTAGAAGAGAGCAATGTGATCTCCAAACCCCTTCAAAACAACTTTCAGATGACGTCATATGGAATGGAATATCCCTTTGGTGAATTTAAGCCAGCTGTCCTAATTCTGTTCAGTCCTGGCTCCCTGGGCCCTTGGCTGTGAATGGCCTTGGTTCTGTACAGCATTGTTAAGCAGCAACTGTAAACATTGGTGTGTTATCAACATTGTTTTTCTCCTAGAACAAAAACCATAGCATCATACCAGGCACTCTGAAGAAAACAATTTTATCTCAGCTGAAACTAAAACAAGGAGATAGATAATCCATGAAGATCATAAATGTTTTGCTTTTTCTTCAGTGCACACAGAGGAAAATTAAAACAAATCAACAAAACACAATGAAAGAGGAACCATGAACTATATGCATGTTTCTGCAGAAGAAAGCATGTGAAATAGCGATTCTGTGCTTAATAATTCATGTGGTGTTTTTATGCAGTCTATTAGTTTTGTCTGTTTCAAATGAATTCTTTTTAAAATCTTTCACTTAATATGTCCCTTCAGCTCCATTCTTTTTGATATATGAGAAGGAAAAAGATAGAGGAGATCTCCGTTTGCAACTAGTTAGTCTTCAGCACTTCCAGTAGATAACAAACTGTCAACAAATGCAGTTATACTTTAACACTTGTTTAAGACTCTTGCTTTTTATATAACATGGACAGAATGTATTGAGGTTTTTACAAATATTTTGAAAAATTGCTTATCTTATCAAAGTTAAAAATTTCTCTTGGACTATGATTTATACTGAAGCTGAAGCTTGTTTTGAACTTTCCTGACATTCTATGCAATAAAGGCCTGTGAATAGGTTAAATTGCACTGTATCCTATTTCCTTCTCATTCTGAATGGACTATAGGTTAATGTAAAGTCCATGTATCCTGAGTCAAGTAGCATACTTTTTTTTTTTTGGTTCTCAGACATGGCCCAAGGTTGGTCAAATGGCAACAGAAATTATAGATATGCACATAAGTGAATTACTAAGATGAGGAAAGGTGTCTAAGGAGGCAAGTATACAAGAAGAAAAGAGCTCCTTTTATGGCTTGTTGCCAGGTCCACCATACAGTGTATTTGGTTACTTTAGATTTTCCTGTTAATAAATTGTCAGCAGAAGATCAGCATGTACCTTTTCCCATTAAACTTAAGGACAGTTTTCCTGAGCGTACCACAGTATTTAAGAATCAAATAGTCACTGTGGTCTCTTCTTTGTCTTTTTATTTTTTTAATGATTGCCATGCCCAGGAAATTCTGGCCCAATATGGATTTTGTCATTCATTTTTGCCTTCTTTTCTTCTATCTTTAAGAGTTACGTCAGTTATCCTCAGGACTCTCAGCACCCTGAGCTGGAAGACAAGGATGGGAGTAGAGTAAATCCTCCATAAGATAGGAGGAAACAGTACTTGCGTCTCCACCTAGACTATTGTAAGTCTATGGGGCTGGGTGAGGTCCACGCAAGGATGCTGAGGAACCTGGTAGAAGTGATCTGCAAAGACACTTTCCATCATTTATCAGAAGTCAGGACCATCCATGGAGGTCCTAGATGACTGGTGGTAAATGGAGTTAAATCCAGCAGGCAAACAGTCATGAGTGGTGTTCCCTAGGGGTCAATGCTGAGGCCAATCCTGCATAAAATATTTATTGATGATCACCAGGAGGCTGAGTGCGCCCTCAGTAAGTCTGCAGGCGACTCCAAGCTGCGGGGGAAACATTAATCTGCTTAAGGATAGAAAAGTTCTACAGAAGAATCTGGATAGGCTGGATTGATCATTCTTACGGAGTACACACACTATTATAGTTGTGACTAAGAGACTATCTAAAACTTGCTTTGCGTAGGAAGACCAGTATCTTTGATTAGGGTTATTACTGCAGTTAATATATATGAAAGAAAAAAAGAAGGCCTCAAAACTATGGCAACAATGTCATCTGTTTTCAGTACTTCTTTTGATCAAACCAAAAGACAAGACCTCTGTAAATCCTTGTCATGTTTATATGGAAACAAACTGTGCATACTGTTTTCATCGATCAGATTGCAACACTTCCAAGTTTTGATTTTATTCAACAGGAAGCAAATAATAAACATAGTTTTTTGGAGGTTTTTTGCTTGTTTGTTTGTTTGTTTTTGTAAAATAGTGCTTCTTGGTATCTAGCAATTAAACAGAACTTTTGAACACATTGACTTATTTTTTGAGGCAAAAAAGAAGAGCATTTCAAACATTACTAACAGAGAAGTGTACTCAATTTGTTAGTTTCAGCCTGAGTGAGAGAAGAAACAAAATTCTTAGTTGGAAATAGTTAATACTGTAATGCATAAGTTTAATTTGTTAAAATGACTGATGATTAAAACAATCTCTTCCAAGGTCTCTCTAGACCTCCTCTTCCTTTGCCTAACCCCACCTTGACCAAATCTTTCTCCCACAAGATTTTGTAAATGATGCAAAACTAATTCTTACCCAAACTCAGAAAACTCTGCTGATGTTTGTAGCTTAGATCTTAAAAATAGTTTTACTGAGAAAATTTTCATAGCCATCTACAGATATGTCCAGAGGAGACTCTAGAAATGCCTTCCAAAATATTATTTTCCACCACTTCTGTTATTTTGTATACAGTTAGAAATAACAAGAGTTAGATCTAGAAGGCCTTTGAAATTAACATTATATGAATTCTACATGATAAATCTCAGTACATTAAGCCCATAAGCACTGCTCAGTTTACAAAAGAAAAAAATGCTGCTAACTGTGATATTGCTAGTTATGAAAGAGAAATGATGTGCCAAGAATTAGCCAAGTCACCTCATAATTTGTACTCTGGAACTGCAAAGGTACTTTATACATTGCAAGAAGAGAGAGGCGGTTGCAGTCTATTTTTGCACAAGTGTGTAGATGATCACAGCATACACATTAGAGAAGAAAAGAAGATGGGGTTGTGACTGGAGCTGTGGTTGTTCCTTCTTAGCTCTGCTATGATCTTCCTAATAAGAAGTCACTTAGAATTGTGCTGAGACTGTAAAGTATAAGTCTTCAAGATCATAGTTCATTAGCTGCCTTGAACTTGCATCTTCCATTTTGTCAATCAGAAGAAAAAAATTAGCACTTACTCCTTCTTGTGTAAGTGCTTCTGAGTCTGGATAGCACACTGCGTCAGTTATTGTTTTCCTATGTTAAAGAAGTCTATAAATATTGACATTAAAATGTATGATGTATCTTATGCTTTAATTGTTCTATGTGAACATGGTTACTGTACTCTACATAGTACTGATACTTTTCAACCATGCATAAGGTAGGATTGGACAAGGCATGCTTTAATCAAATTTGCATACACATCAAGCCACAGGCATGGTCCGGAGACTGTTTGTTTGTTTGATAGTGGAAAGTTTATTCTCTAGATTTAGATTTTTATAAAACACTCAAATTTTTACTGTCCTAAGCAGCAAATAAAACAAAACAAAACATTGTATCTCAGCTAATGTACAGATTGATGTATGTATGAGCCACCAAGACATTGGACTTAGCCTGTGTTGGAAATTATTTTGCAAACAAACTTCCAAAACTGAAAGGTAGATTTCACTGGGATGGCTAAAAATAAAATAAAATGTTGTTTTTCCTCATTTTTCCTGAAACAAAATCTGAGCCTGTGTGGTATTACATTCTAAACCTAATTTAAAGTGTAATGCCATAGAGAATGTTCACAGACATTGTTCTGAAGTTATTTATCCTTTAAATCATTGCTATCTTACTGACTGCCTTAATCTGATCCTAAAAGTATAAATGAACTCCAAAGCTTTGATCTGGAAGTTTCAGAACTCAAAGGAGATTTTCAAGGGCTTTGAAGTTGAGCTCTAGAAGGGACAATGTACTGTGCACTTATTCACTGGGGGAGTGCTGTCATCATATAACTGGGTCTTTGCCAGTGTAAATTCATCATAGTGTTTGATGTAGCATTATTACATCAGTATTTGTTTTATTTTATAGTTAGGATAGAGGGGGAAAAAAAAACAGCCTACTTTTGTTTGACTCCTTTTGTTAATTGAGATGTACATTCATTTGCACTTGACAGAATTTTACATATCACCCTTTCTGCCATTAAATAAAATACTTAGAAGATGTTCAGAGAAATTCTTACTTCTATCAGCAGTTTTACTAAATGACAGCAGGCAAGAAAAATACTGTAGAAAAAAAAAACCATAGACCTAAAAAAAGAATACCTTAGTAAAATTGCTAAACCTTTAGAACATTCCTTGTGCCTTTCCCTTCTTATCTGATAGATAAAATGCTGTGCCTGAAAAAACTGTGATCGTTACAGATTCTGTTTGATACAGAATCAAATTATTTTTTGTACGATGTAATTTGTAGAATCAGAATTCTATGACTTTTTTTCTTTTTTTATGACAAATTTCCAAAATAGTGACATTAATCCATTGAAATACAATGTAACTTGTTGGCTAAGCACCCATTCAGCATTAGATCGGCAGGCAAAAAGTATGTTCTCATACCTGAAACCAACATAAAAAGCACAATACAAAAGCAGTGAGTTTCTCCAGATAGCTTTATAAAAACATTTCGGTTATTCTGTTTAGAGCTTTAGTGTTTTCATTCTTGCCCCGTGACTCTGAGGTCTCTGTGGTACCTCACTGATAACAGCATTTGATTGAAACCACCTATGCTCATATCCTTCATGATGTGAAACAGGTTAGAATAGAAGCTTCTGCATATGAAAAGCTTGTTGGTTTATCTTTTCTCCTACCTAGCCCCAAAGAGCCACTTAGTTCATTTAGTAATTTCATGGTCCTTTTGTTGGCAATCAGTCTCATGAGACTGGGGATAATGGCATGCTGGGACTGGTTGTTGCAATAAAGACAAGATTTTGATGATAAGACTATTTTTTTTCCTCTCTCTGTCAATTGGTAAGATTAATAAGCAAAAGCTGGTATATTTGCCTTTATATTTCAAGCTGGTGTTGCCTTTTTCTTGTTCCTTGTTCTTATGTTAACTATTTCCATAGCATTTGTAGGTGGGTAGTACTCGTTTTATGAAAATCATGGATTTTGATTTGAGTTCATCAAGCAATTCAAAACTTTGCTGAGACTAATGGATTTATCACTATCTCTTACAATAGGACCGTTTCCTGTCCGTCTTTGCTTGCAATTGTTTCCTAGGCTTTATCCTAGGCTTCCCATCAGAGTTTTTGCTTGCTCATAGAGGTACATTGTAGGTTGACAGGTTAAGTTTAGTCACTTGTTTCCCATTGCATAAAAACAAGTATTGGAGGCACCATCTTGTCACCATCTTACTAAATGATAAGTGCTCTGGTTTCTTTGTTATCTCCTTGGTTACTGAAATTACCTGGAACAAGAAATCATCAACCACCAGGAGAAAAACTATTAAACACTTTTGGTAATGTCCATGGGTGCACTGACATCTCATTTCAAGGAGACTTGAAAATCTAGGAAAAGGAACAATGCTTCATACCTGATATTTCTTTCCCCTTCTGGAAATTTTCTTGCCTATCACATACACTCAATGAATCTAAAGCTTGCTAGTGCCTGACTTAACTGCAAGTCTTATGACAACAACCTAGTTACTGCACATGGAACTGACCTATGTAACCAAATACGTGAGTTATCTGCTCATCAGCAAGTGCTTAAGAATGATAATTCTTAGAAAGTAGAGCTTCAATTTTTGGAGGCCTAATGAACATACTAACCTGAAATGCAGTCAGTAATACTGCAGATCTAACCAGTTCCATGCCTTGCAGATTTGTGGGATCCTCTGACTTGAAGAAAAAGTGTTTCTGTATTAGTATTGCAGTTCAGAAGTGTAATATGAACTGCCCCGCTTTCAGTGTGTTTTGGTATGCAGTGTGTAGAAGTGCCCAAGCAGGCAGGTGGATTCATGTCTATTAAATGAAATAAAAATGGTGCACCCTAGCCATGAATAGATCTCTACTCCAGGAGTCTAGACTAGATCAAGTCAGAGATAAAAGGCGGACGTGTGCAGTACAGATTTCTGTTCCCTAGCAGATTCTATTTGGTGCCCTACTTTCTAATGTGAATACAGCCAACTGTAGCAGGCTGGAATAGTTTTCCTTAAGTATTCATCAGAAATGTTTTGTTTTGTTTTTTTTTCCTTTTCATTTGTGGCCAAAATCTTATCTGAACAATTATAATGCTGAAGAACCTACAGAAATATTTACCTCAGCGTTTCTCAGGCCCTTAATGCTGCTTGGAGCACAAACTGGACAATGTGCCAGATGTAGAGCATTAGCATAGAAGCATACATTCCTTCATAAATGTTTCTTGATTCATACTGTGTTATTTTAGTGGGGGTTAATTTTAAGTCTGGAAAAGGTCTGTCTATGCTAATCTACCTACTTTGAATCTAGAATTGTGTTGGTCACCCTATTTTTACATTGTTGATGACAGTGTAATGATCACCCATGCTTCATGGGAGGAAATTTTTTCTTTATTCAGTGCATCTGATTTTCTCCAAGCTTAATGATGTCTTGGAGTTCATAGTACTTTTCATCACCACTAAAAATAGACTTTTTAGCAGCTTTTATATTTCCAGGAGTTATTAATACTTATTCTGATGTAACAAAAAATAGCTGTCTAAAAGCCCTTCTTCTTGTGCTAATTAAATATCTAAGAAAAGCAGAACATAATATTGTTATGGCGTGTTTCCTATGCTATATGTGTAAGTCGTTGTGGAATTATTGCTTCCCATTTATTTCCATGTAAATTACAACAGATAAAAAAAACACAATAACACTATTCGATAGAGCAAATTCTCAGCTACACAACACTAATTTTCAACATAGTCATCACCATTAGCTATGGATTTTCTTCAGAGGTGAGTAAGAGCCTGCATGCTGCACTCGTAAAATTCTGCATGGCTGTCCAGAACATGGCTTGTCTTTCACATTGCTTTTGCCATTGCTGTAACCCACTACTCACCACCTCACTGTGCTCACATCCACTGTTTGGTCTCCGTAAACGTTCATCAAGTGTTGATGAATGTTAATGGGTTCAGTTGTTTCCATAAGGAGAAAGCATCGTATCTTTGCTTTGTATACACTTCTATATTAGATGCCATTCTGTCAAACTGCCCCCTTGCTGACTTTTTTTTTTTTTTTTTTTTTTTTTTGCACAGCAACAAAATGTAAGAGAATAGTGGTAGGAAGCTTCAACATCTACTGCCATACCACCAGCATCCACCTCTGACATCTGGAGCCAGCATAATAAAATAAGAGGCATTACCTTTGCAGTAGAACTCATATATACTTTCTGTATAGTATGTATCATATATATAATATATGATGCTTACACACACAGAAACTTGTATTTCAAAATGAATCTTACGTGTCTAACATAGACGTTATTTTGTGACTGACTCATACTAGTAAATTCAAGATGAAAAAAAACAGGGTTATGTAACTTTTGTTTTGGTGTGCAGCTCTTTCTTAATTTCTAATAATTGTTTTTCTGTTCTCTACTTGAGCAACCTAGATTTGGTAATTTTACAAGATTGCTGTACCTTTATTTTCTCAGAAAAGTATTGTAATTTAAATAAATTTAAAAAAAAAAATCATCCAAAGTATAAACTTGTAAACAAAACATTATCACAATTTTCTGCCAATCCTTTGAAAGTTGAGTGTTTGCTTGAACTTTCATGTTATACATGTGCTGTCTTGAAATCTACACATTTCACTACAATAGATACATCCTCCTGGTAGCCAAATTGGAGAAAAAAAAAAGGATTTGCCGGATGGACCATTTGCTAGATAAGGAATTGGCTGGATGTTTGCACTCAGAGAGTTGTAGTCAATGGCTCAGTGTCCAAGTGAGGATCTGTGATAAGTGGTGTTCCTCAGGGATCAGTGTTGGCACTGGTGTTACTTAACATCTTTGTAGGCAACGTGGACAGTGGGATGGAGTGCACCCTCAGCAAGTTTGCAGACAACACCTAGCTGAGTTGTACTGTTGACATGCTGGATGAGAAGGATACTACCCAGAGGGACCTGGACAGGCTTGAGAGGTAGGCCCACACCAACTTCATGAAGTTCACCAAGGCCAAGTACAAGCTCCTGCACCTGGGTGAGGGCAGTCCCAAACACAGAGGTTATGGGGAGAAGGATTTGGAAGTGTCATTTGATGAAAACTCAGCATGAGCCAGCAACATGTGCTTGCAGCCTAGGAGGTCAACTGCATCCTGGGATGCATCAAGGGAAGCATGACCAGCAGATCAAAGGAGATAGTTCTGCACATCTACTCTGCTCTTGCGAGACTGCTTCTGGAGTACTGTGTTCAGTTCTGGGGCCTCCAACATGAGAAGGACATTGAGCTGTTAGACCAGGTCCAGAGGAGGGCCATGAACATGTTCAGAGGGGTGGAGCACCTCCCCTACGGGGACAGACTGAGAGAGCTGGGGCTTTTCAACCTGGGGAAGAGAAGGCTCTGGGACGACTTTATAGAGGCCTTCCAGTAGCTGAAGGAGGCCTACAGGAAAGCTGGCGAGGGAATTTTTATAAGGGCAGGTAGTGACAGAATGAGGGGAAATGGATTTAAACTGAAAGAGGGTAGATATTAGGAAGAAATTCTTTACTGTGAGGGTGGTGAGACTTTGGAACAGGTTGCCCAGAGAGATTGTGGATGCCTCCTCACTGGAAGCATTCAAAGCCACTCTGGATGGAGCTTTGAGCAACGTGGTCTAGTGGGAGGTGTCCCTGCTATGGCAGGGGGGTTGGAACTAGATAATCTTAAAGGTCCCTTCCAACTAAAATCATTCTGTGATAGTATTCTAATATATGTTAGGGATTTGAATGTTGTGCATGAATAAGAATATATTCCCATGTAAGCCCTGCTTTCTGCCACTTTTTGGTGGGATACTTATAATTTATTGTAATGTCAAGAATTTCTCTACTCCCTTAACTGGCAGATGTGACAAAGTATGGATTCATCTAGCAGTCTTAACCAAAAAAAAAACAAAAAAAAAAAAAAAACAAAACAAAAAAAAACAGCACCTTGAAATGGAATGTTTTGATTTTCTATTACTTTCAATTCTATTTTAATGATATCATTTAAAGAACTATATTGCAGGTTTCAGTTTCTCCCAGAAAAGTAGTTCATTATGTCTTTTATCTAATCTTTTATCAAACTTTAGCATCTAGAAACTAGTTGCCAAATACATATTACAATAAACTTTTTCATATGACAGTAAGAAGAAAAGGCGGCCTGTTAGGAAGAGAGTATTTATTGATATTTATCTTTGGTACTCTTAATAAGAGGTTAAAATATTGACTACTAAGTTGTTAAACAATTCAAGCATTGTTGTTTTTGGAGTTTTTTACCCCTTTACATTTCTTGTATAATTAATCTATCCCATTCAGACTTGTATGGGAACTGTTGAATCACAGCCTGAACCTCTGATTGACCACCTGAGGTGAGCACTGAGTCAGCCGCAGGGGCACAGGTGAATGCAATCTCACCTGAGTGACTGGAAGACCCCATTTAAGGGCTGACTCCCCAGAAGGAAGGATCTCTATCTGGAGATCCTCCCTTTGGGAACTTTTCTACAAGCCAAGGATACCGGTAAGATCTTTATTCTGCTCTCACTTTGTAACAGCACAATTGTTTCCATCTAATACTGCTTGCGCTAGCTGTAACAAGACTGTATTAAAATGTCAGTTTTACACTGAGGTCACCGTTATGTGTGACCTCCTCAGAAAAGAACAATAGAAGAGATTCAGGATAAACAAGTGTGAAAAATGCTGTTCAGGGGATTTGTAGTGCTTCGTATTTTAGTAGATTTTGTGTCTTTACAAATGTACATTTCTGTCCATTTACAAATAACTTATATGAAGTTTGCATGACCACAGTTTTGGTATGGCTTTCCTGGCATCACGTGGTTCAGCATTTCTGGTGATTTTTTTTTTTTTAAATGATTGGGTTATAAAGAGTTTTTGGAAAATTGAAAAGAACCTCAGGCTTTTTCATAACGTTTGGCTGCGAACAACCAGCCAAATGAACCTTGAAACTGAATGCACAATATTTAAGTTATAAAAATGATATGTACATTTTGTTGAGTTACTTCTCCTGTCACTTTAGTAGAGGACATTGAAATTTGCTATTGAATGTGTTGTGCTGCTGAGAAAAGGCAAAGCTAGAATCCTTTAAACCTAAACTACAAGCAAATGATGCAGCATGCGGCAGATGGGGTCAGAGAATGGAGCAAGGAGCTAAAACTAAGTGCCATTAATCATGCACAGGAATTGAGAGAATTTTCATTTATTTATTTATTTATTTCAATTATATCTAGCCCTACAGTAAACTAGATATAAAAATGAGCTTCAAGTCCATGAAGACTGAGATCTACAATTCTTCCTCTGTCTCATAGTGTCAAAGGGCACTTCTCCTGCAGGCAGAACCGCAGACAGTCACATAAATGCAGAGCTGTTGTCATGACACAGGAGGATTGTCATACGGAGTAGGAGGGCAAAGCAGTGAGACGCTCTTCAAGCCAACGTAAGGGACTTAGGAAGAAAAGCTCAGAAAAGTATATAAGTGTTCTCTCTAAAAACATACGCATATGAGAAACCTGTTCACAGTCATTTTTCATTGTTTATGTCATAACATCTCCTGTTCAAATACTGTCTCAAAATATTCAGTGCCTATTTCCGTTAGCATCTGTAATTCCTGTATAATATTTTATTAAGAAATAAAGATACAGGTAGATGACTGTGCTCCTATTACAATATTTAGTGACCTTCCTCTCCTGGTATGTTTTAAATGCAGCTTTCTGTATGATGCACAGTCAATTGAAAGTGAGACATGAAGTACAGCCCTGTGTCATGTTCCCATAAATGTTCAAAAATCTCATGAAAAATACAGTGTTTGTTGCCATCATTGTATAGGCTTTTTAGCAGGCATAACTCAAATCAGATTTCTGTGAATGAAGTAGAGAGCTGTAAGGTAAATTCAGCCAGGGGGTATGCTTCTTTCATAAGTATCATATGTGACATTATATGTAAACAGACAAACAAACAAAAAATGGCAACTGCAAAATCATAAATATATTGAAATGCATTGATGTGGGAAGGTTTAGAGAGCAATACCTGACCTTGGAATAGCATGATAATAATATTGAGTTTCTGGAAAGTGGGTGGAAGACTGCTTTATATTTGAATTTTATTTTGGAAATGTTTCTTTTATCATGAAGCAAAGGTATAGTTCTCTAAGGGTATCTGGATAATAAGGATGTGTATTCTCAGTATTGAGCAGTGCTTCATTTGCTGTGATGTAGCCTAAATTTCACAGTGTCACTTTTTGATTTCTAACATGCATTGTCTAATTTCTGTTAGGTCACAGGAAACAACTTGTGAACTACCAGTTTCTCTCTTGACAGTGGTGAGAAAGCAATGCTAAAAATTTCACTTTGAGAATACAGAATGTACCAGATCAAAAGCCTTTAAAATTGCTGTTGCTAAATTCTTTGACTCTAAACAAATAAATTAGATACAGCTTTGTTTCTTTTCTTATTGCAAACAACATTTAGAACTGAAAAGCCAGTATACTCATGAAACATGCATTATATAAAAGAGGAGAATCCTTAAACAAATCAACTTGCATTCTCTTCAGGAATTACCAACCAGTAATTTATTCTGTGTGTGAAGAGGTTTCCCATGCACAACAGTTCCCAAGTACAAAATACATTTTAAATTGCTATCCGTGGATGCAAGAAAAATGGCAAATCTGAGAAAAAAAACAGAAAAAAGATAGGCTGAAAAATGAAGTGGCTTTTGATGAATTTACTGGCAATTCTGTGTATGTCCTAGTGCAAAAACAGAAAGCATAGGCAAATGTTTTACTTGATCTGAGTAGGTTTGGGAATGCAATATAGACACTTACTGGACACAAGAACATAATATAGTAGAATGTAACTTGTTAGTTTTAACTGTGTTTTCCAAATTTTAACTACCTAGTAATTGTGTATGTATTTCCAAATCAGTAAAGGCTCAGAAAGAAGACCTGGCTTATTTTGTAAACTTAAACATTAAGATTTTATAACCGTGTCATCTGTTGACCTCTGTTCAAATGTATTTACTTGAATATTTTATTTCTGCAGAGTTATACCACTTGTTAAAAGTAGTTAAATCTGAATCCTGCAGTCTCAGTAATTATAGCAGGGATTTTTTAAATTTTTTTTTAGTCAAAAGGAGGGAAATCCTTATCTTTCTCCCCAGTATTTTTTAATAAATGCATTGGAATTGTAGGGTCTTCTTTTCCTTTCCAGTTGTCTTTTCAAACAAGCCAGGGAACATTTCTTTTTGTTCTATTTAATACTTGTGTTTAAGAGCCAAATGGAACAGATCAGGAGGGTATGAGTGCAGTGATCTAATGAATGTTTGAAGAAATGAAAGTTAGTTCACAATGTAATGACTTTGTGTGGTCCCCTCTGGATGACATGTGTAATAAGAATTTGTAGTG
>PPHD01013208.1:1533-14205 GCA_002909625.1 Bambusicola thoracicus | reverse complement strand
AAAAACAAGAAACTGCCCCAGTCAGCACAGCCTGCTCCTTTGAAATGCCCAGCCAAGGCTCCCAGAGAGCCAAAGCCTCTGCTGCCTATTTCCCGCTACCAGCCAGCCACCAGCCACCACGCTGGTGCAGGCCAGTCCTTGCTAGCACTGCTCAAACTGCTTCAGTACTGCAGACAGCAGAAAGAAAACCCCTCCATCCACACAGACACAGGCAACCACCGAGGGAGCCATAGCTTGTGAGCACCCTACAGCTCCTGGGCCGCATTCTGGGCCTGTACTATGTGCCCCCATGCAGTAGATGTTTTACTGTCCACAGTAGAAGCAGCTGTAACTGGACTCAAGCACATCTTTTTGAAAGAGATTTTGGCAGACCAGTTGATTTATTTTAGTATCAGATCTTTTAGCAGCTAATGCTACTGTTGTAACTTACGCATGCTTTCCTGAACGCACATCTGTATAAATACACATCTACCTGAATGTATGTGGGTATAAACACACACATCCATATCAAATGTGTTAACCTGGCTGACAGTTTTATTCATGGCCGGTCAACACCAAGGTTTCGGTTCTGATAAATGAAGTATAGAGATTCTAATGACTAATGCTTCGTCTTAATCAGTTGAAATATTTCCAACACTTGCAACACTCCCTTAAAAGGGAACCTTGGAGTAGGTCTCTCCCTAGTGCAGAAACACGTCAGTAAACTTCTCGTCGAACTTGGTTGCTACTGGCCACCAAGGTCAGGTATCACTCAGAGGAGATTGACAGGTGGTCACAAAACTGGCTCTACCTAGGGGAAACCATCCTACACTGATTCTTGCTCTCACTTTTGTCACACAACCTTCAGTGTGGACTTCCAGGAACTTTCCCAGCAAAGATGCCGGAAACCGGAACGTATCTCCAGATGCTTTCTGCAGGTAGACATGCTTTGGAGAAGGAAATACGAGCTTACTGCAGGACACAAGGAAGCTTGGCATGACAGAGAAGCTGCACTCATCCTGCAGCTGCAGAGGCAGGAGTCTTAGGGGCAATTTAAGTAAATGAAGCAAGCCACTGCTTCTGGGAATAAAAGCACGGACTCAGCTCTATAGAAGAGTCCATACTCATCTCAGCTCTCCTGATGTGTGAGTAGCCACATTAGGAATAAAGGAAGTCCATGTGGAGAAGTGAATATATGGATACTTAGTACTAATTGTGCCATTGTGACCTTGGAGGGCCAAACCAGAAAGAATACCCACAACCTGCACTACATTTCAGGGAAACTAAGTGTGAATAAAACTGAGAAATCAGTTAACTTTCTCATTCCAAACCTCCCATGGGCATTCCAATTCATGGAAGAGAACAAAAACATTAATTTTGCTTTCAGCTCACGAATCCTAAAACCCATGTATATTTACAACAAAGGAATATAGGCATCTTCTTTTAGAAGCATTGTTTTTCTAAACAGAGGGTCATTAACAGCTTAGCAGAACTGCTTTAATACTTACTCTGCATCACCTGAAGAAGAGAGGACACAGAGAACCATTTCTGTTACAGCATGATGTGCCACACTTGATTTCCAGAACGCACAGGATGCTTTGACCCAGCTTCTCTGGGAATAAAATGTGTAGGAGACTCTCATCCTCTATTAAGGCATGGTGTGATTTCTTTAAGAACAGACATTGGGAAGCTCTTTCCAGCAGATACAAAAGTCTATTTCTGTGAAAAGAACATTCACACGTACAAGTGTCCTAGCTGCATTACTTACCTTCTTCCTGAGATCTAACAGATACTTATTTTTTCTACCTTAAAAGACATTCAATGGGAACCAAAGGATAATTTCTAACGTCGACTGATGCTGTACTAAAGAAATTATATCCACCTGTGCTTCTTTAACATGCTGATAAAGCAAGGATTAAAAAGATAGCATCAATAGATGGAGAAGCAGTTTAGTACATCTCTGTTACAATAACTATCCTCTTCAGGTGTAATGACAGCACTGAGTCTACTGCTTTGAAAGACAGAATTACACAGCATATGACCAGAATATTCTCGTATATCTACATATGAGTGTTGCAAAAATGTGTGGGTTTAAAAGACTATAGATTTTTTTTTTTTCTGCAGAGGAAGCACTCTAAACCCAGACTAAAATGCATACCCAGAAAGTCCTATTTACCCTTCTGTTGACAGATGCCTTAGTTTGAGATTAAATAAAACCCAAAGACTCTATCTACAGTTGTTCCTGATAGATTCCTAGTTTCATTAAACTACTCCCAGACGTCACAAAAACAAAAGCAATGGTCTGCTAGAATCTAATTCTACTAGAATACCAATACTAGAATATAAGAATTAACCTTACAAGGCAAAATTGCAAGCAATTTGGTTTTGTACTTTTCCAGCTGATATGCTCAGATATGCATTTGTACAACCCTAATATTTAATATCCATATTTACTTGGGGCTCTATATGGTCACATACTCCACAATGTATTTAGTATACTTTCTTCTATTGGTTAGAATTCAATTATTTTATACACTTTGTGCTTCAACATTGCTAACGGATCACAGCAATATTTGCTTTTCATACATATCCCCAGTTTTAGATGAGGCAAAGGTACAGCTGTCTTGCCAGAACATCCTCTTGCAGTTCCCTACACATCTCTGGCTAAACGCTTTCCAGTCCTGTATATTAAGTATGAGATTCTCTGTTGCCTTATCATCCAATTAACAGAATACAAATACTACCTTTTGTGTCACACGTGAATCATCTAATTCCCTTCCTTTATACTCACTAAAAAAGCTGTGATCAACTGAGCCTTCCAAGCTATGATTAGTTTTTATTTACAACATTACAATTGCCCAGAAATCAAAACCCTCACTGGCCAGTATTTTCATAACACATCTAGGTTATGTTAATAAAGCAACCTACAAAATGTCTCTTTTTCAACTGAAATTTTGGCTTTAAATAAGCTTTGGCTCTGAATTTGCCTATCATGTATAAATCATGTATAAATACACTTAAATGTAAAAAAATCCCTCCTGATCCATTTGTGTAACAACAATGACAATACAGCTCACAAAAATAAACATCAGCTTGCTTGAAATCAAGGTTTTTCATACCCTTTTCAAAATCATAAATACATTTTTGTTTTGCTTTTCCCTTGGAAAAACTTGGAGACTTAAAGGCAGAACCCACAAGCAAAAAATACCGATTTTCTACAGTTAGGCTACATGCTTTTATCTTCTGGATCACAAAGTATATTTATTCTAAAGAAAGTATGTTTGTACATGGAGCCTCAATGCTTCCAAGAAAAACAGATAAGTTAACTGCAGGAGAGAAGAGCAAAATGAGACAAAACTTGTAAGACTGCTGGCTCAAAGGTACCCAAAGAAAAAAAATGCCAGACTGAGGAACACAAACTACTCCAATAAACACAACACCTCCCAAGCACTTCTACTGAAATTATGGGATTACTCCGAAGTTTTCATACAACTGCACAAACGGAAATACTTCGGATCAGGTTTGCAAGACACGCACACACAAAGTAATTTCTACTTCTCTGCAAGAACAAGACAGCACAATAGCTACTATTCCACCGGGAGCTTGCCCTTACACTTGAGCACACAAACGAGATGACATTACTTAACTATTTTCCTGCATTCAGAACTTGCCCTCACCTGAAAACCGTAGCTACATGAGCTCAGAAACTTTTCAGTCACTGAAGAAACTGATGTGCAAACTCTGGTGATCTGTTCTCCTGTTTTCAGTGGGAAATTTACATATGAATTACACACCGAATTCCTTCTGTACTTTCATGAAGAAAATGCCGCTTCCTTGTTATCATCCTCCTCTCGCTGTTCTTTGCTGTCACAGAAAAAACAACTCTACCTCTAAAATCAGCCAGTATAAAGATAGATCCATTTCTTGTCTTTGAGTTTACTCACAGAAACAGAGGTTTGGGAACAAACACTTCCATTTCAAGAGATTTGAGGCTCCCAGACTTTCTGCCGGACAGAGCTTCTGGTTACTCGGCTGCCATGTGCAAAAGTGCTAACACAGTGATCTGTTCTGGTCAAGAAATCATCTAACACATTTCATCTGATCCTCAAAGACGTAAAGAGAGGTACATAATAGCCTACACAAAAGACTGATGTTAAGAGCCTGACAGCAAGATTCAGATGCTGAGTTATTTCCTAATACTATTCATATTCATTAATCATCGTTAATCAAAGAATAAGGGAACATACACAGAAGCTAAAAACAGCACAAGACTAAGGTGTTTCCCATGGCACAATACAATGCAAACACTGTTTTTGCACTCAAGAATACAAATGCAAACATTTCATAACCGTACTATGCGTAGGAATTCAAAACAAACCTTACCTTACTTCAAATTGCACTTCTATTAAGAAGTCACACTGTGCTAGTGCAAGGTGGCAGGAAACATGCCATCTTCCTTCGGCAGAGTTTTCCAAGTGCCCCTGCGTTCAACTAAGTCTAGATCTGTTCTGTTTTGTTTTCACAAGAGGACCCATTCAGCACCATGTGCTCCTTTTCAGCTGTCAATAAACAGAGGGAGTGAATTCCCCAGAGCTTCACAAAGCTAGTTAGGCATAGCCATTCATTTCTTCGGGAAAACAGGGCATTGATTTCAGCAAATTCCCAGGGAGCAGCTACAACAAAGGGATCAAAGACCCACCTCCTTTCCTGCACGGCTCTCAGAGGAGCAGCGACAGGTTTCCTGAAGACGGGGCTGGAGCCCCAGCGACCACCGCGTGCTTCATTCACACTCATCGCCTTCTTACACTCCCAGGACAGCTCCAGTGCAGACCGTGACAAACCCCTACATTCAGGCAGCATAATGTACTGCACGCTAGTTCATCCAAGGATAAAAAGGAAAACAAGCTCTAAGGGAAGTCCGCTGCTTCCCTGACTGGTTGAACCTCAATAGCTGCAGACATTTTAGAAACTCTCCTCGTTTTTGCCCTTAGCTTCTCCATCTAAAACAGGGAAACACAGCTACCTCCAATTCATCGTAATGAAACTTCACTGGGATGCTGGCTTTTTTGGATTACTTCCACGGGCTTGAAGACATAGCTACTGGAATTTGAGGTCTGGCCTCAGAAGCCCCTGCATTGTGTAGCCATGACATTTTCTTTGTGTAATTTGTCCCAGACTGCAGCCTTTTTTTTTGCTTGGAATCTAAGGGGGTTTGTTCTGGCTTGGTTAGATTTTGTATTTTTAATTATATACGTACTCTTTGTTAATGTGACCTGGAACAAGATTGTTAATCCTAGGCTTTGACCTTGTACTGAACCAAGCATCAGTGACAGATGATGCTGTGGTTAAGCTTAGGGTTGGGGTGTTAAGGCTTCATGGCTAGTGCTACCAGCAGTGCCACAGGCTGCTTCCTGGTGCTGAGACCCCTCGGCACATGGTCCACATGACTGAACACCTCATCTTCACCCAGGACACTGTCAAGCTATATTGTTAATACTTCCAGAATGGTAAATTCAACTGCTTCTCCAGGCAGTCTATTTCAGTGCATAATCAATCCCATTACAGAGACTTTTTTTTCCTTATATTCAAAGGTATTTCCCTGGAAGCAGACCATGGCCATTGCCTCTTGCTTCATCGTGATGCATGCTTGTGGAGATAGCGCTTCCACTTTCTTCTTCAGAACCGCCATGTTTGTACTGGAAGGCAACGATCAGCTCTTCCTGAGCCTTATCTTCTCCAGGCTAAGCAAAACCAACCTCCTCTCACACGGTAAGTTCCTTAACCTGGTGATCATTAGGGAAAGCACGACTGATGCTGAGACTGAGCTGAAGAGTGAAAAAGGAAACTGCTAGAGTATAGATTAGCTAAAATGGATGAACCAGCTTAAATGACTGAGCAGAGTCAAGGAGTCTTAAGTGATTCACACCAGAACTAATGTGCAGTCACCCTACCCTTTCCGGTTTTTTAACAATGCACTTTTGACAGCAGTTCTGCCTGTGGCATACAAAACAGTCACCCATACTACATTCCTTATGAATCTTTTAGAGTTCTTTCTGTATCTAAACAGAACTCAAGCACGATGCACAATTGCCAGCTGGCAGATGAAGTCCAAAAATATCACTTTCTGAAATAGCTTGAAGTAAACATATCGCCTCCACAAATAGCTGTTATTTACCAGTCAGCTGCTACTGTTTTTTTTTTATTTATTAACTGATTACAATTATTGACAAAAATATATTTTTTTTCTTGTTCTTTATGTTCTTTATTGGGAAGGATTGGAGACTGACAAAATGGTTTCCAAAATGGCAGTTGAGGCATTGGAAGGATTCCAGAATAAAGCATTGAAGCCAGAGCAATAGGCATAGAAAATACGCTTAATGCTGCAGATAGCATAGGCTGCAGTGACAGAAGCACGAGTATCAGGCAGACCCAAGCTTTTTGTAGAAGTTATGACAGCAAAGTATAAGAATATGCCACTTGCATATTCTTTGCTGCTGGAAAAGAACGATGGATAATTGAGGAGTGAGACTTGGATGCGATTTGGATAATGATGTCTTTGAAATGCAAGAGTTAAATTGACAGAGTGATTAAACACTCCAAGCGTATCAGTTGGTAGTAATCTGGGACAGCATTTGTGCCAAAGAGAGATGAAACATTTTAAACAGAATTGTGATTTTTAAAGCCTCAATGAATCTGTCTGTTCTTACGCAGGGGCCAGATATTTACAGTTTTACTCATATTAAGTCATGCCTTACTCCAAGAATAATCCCATTGATTGTAATGGTAATATTGTTCCACAGATGTCTCAGAAGAAACGCAAATGTAAAAGCAGACTTTATACTTAAGATAAAAGACATCAATCATGAGCACATCTGGGAATTTGATAAAAACATACGGTACAAAAAAAAAAAATCACCGTGAGATGACAGAAATGTACTTACATAGCAGGTCTGTGGACATGTTTACAGATCAGTCATAGGAAACCTACATAAAATAAATGAAAAAGAAAGATCAGTTTTCTGAAGTAGCACTGCTCCTGTTTAAAATTCATGCCAGTTACCATGCACATCTTTTTTTCTGGTTCTCTAAGAAACAGGGAGAACATATCTAGGGAAATCTAAATAGGAAAAATTTCAATTAGCAAAGGAAAAGAGTGAATCCACCTACTATTAACTCCTTAATGTATGAGTTCATTTCATAAACAATGTGAACTGACAACATTAAAGTAATGCATGTTAATTAAGTTGGAACAATTTGCTATACCCCACTTCTTCATTAATATGTATTATGAAAACAGAATTTTCAAGCACTGTGTATTTTACCCCACTGCGTGCCATTTTGTGTTTAAGCCTGCTGTTTCTGGTATTCATCTTAAGTACCCTCACAGCAGAGTCAAAGGGAATATTAACTACACACAGGATAAGGCACTTTGCGCTCCTGAAAGACTTCTGCAGAGTTTTAGTTTCCTGCTGAACTCTGCTCATCTTGCTCCTTTCCCATTCATCCACTGTTTCTTCCATGAAATTTTACAATGATCAGAGAGTTTATAATAAGTGCAGAGCCTGCCTTTTTAGCAGCTGTTTCAGCAGTGTCTACCATTGTGGAATTTCAGTGTATAGATATGTCTGCTTGAAGCAACATAACTAATAAGGCAGGCAATAAAAAGGGGGTGCACAAGTAACAGTAAGACTCACATCAGCCATTTTGCCATATCCAAATTTTGGGTAGGGACTGAAGGTATCTGTACATGATTTAGGGTGAAAACTTCCCACTGGTGAAGACAATGGTATATTGTAGCTGACTGAAACGGCTCAAAGATAAAGTGACTGCTAGTCAAATACTTCCAAATTAATTGGATCTGGTTGGGAGAACTGAGAGAAGAAGAGCCTGGAAGAAGACAACAGAGGAAAAACAAACTACAAAGAATGAGAACTGAGCAGGAAACAGACTCATGTGGAATACAGAAGTAGTAGGTAAGACAGGAAAAATGAAGAGCACAATGAGGAAGTGAGGAACTAGCAGCCCACTAAGGAGAACATGCCAAGAAAGAAGCTGTGACTATGCCAGGTGTATCCATCAGTAGGATGAGAAAGCTGCTATCCAACTATATGCTGCAATTCAGGAGCATGCTGCAGTAACGTTTTCAAGCCTGGGAAGATAAAAATCCATTCTGATGAACAGCTATAAGCATGTAAGTTGCCACCTGACCTTGAGGACATACCACTTGTCCCTGGATAGACAAGAAGTTGCAATCAGCATTACCCCACCATTTACTCAACAGTGCGTGTACAGATCATGGCTACTGAGCAACACGATTATGCTGATGATATTGAATTAACAGTTGGTAAATTTACATATTCTTGTTTGTAAGTCAATATAGACCCAGTCCTAAGTTCATGACAAACAAAGTTAGTGAGTCAGAGTTGCCATCTTACCATGCATCTCATCACAATATAATCAAACTCCCATGGATTTAAATTGTCAATTCTAGCATAAAAGGTAACGTAGGAAAACACGGTTTTTAGATGCTCCACTCTGAAACTGGAAGAGTTCTGACTTTTAAATAAACAGAGCTGCCTGGTTCTTGCTTCCCACATACTTAGCCATGCCTTTCAAGCCTATACTGCCTTCACCAAATAGATGACAAATACATGCATTGCTCATTAAGGGGGACGGGGTAAAGGGTAGCTGATGGGTATGCTGAGTCTTTATTCTCAAAAGTTCTAATTTTCAATGAAGAACCAAGAAAATTACTCCCACTTTTGGGATGCATATATTCCCTAACACTGAGGAGATAATACTGACAGGGAGCAGTTAATTGGAGACCTTCAGCAGGGAAGTAGCAACAAGGAAAGACGCTTCAGTTGCTCACACATAGGCATCCAGTGCCCTCTGAGATGTCCTAGGATATCTGAAGCACCCACATGAGGCCGGAAGACACCCAGAAAAATGAGCCCCTCCTGGACAGGCAGGAGGGCAAGATTACCCAGGGCATCTCAGATAACACCAAAAGCTTATGTTTAAGCAAATGAATCAAGTCCTACAGTATTGCCATTTCTCATTTTACAAGGAGCCAGGTAGAAAACTGGCAGCCGGACTGCCAGCGCACCCTTTCTGTCTGAGATCAAGGGAACTGAGGACAAGGCATGAAACAGAAGTGCGAACACATCAACTCTTCTATAGCTTCTATCTTCTGCCAAAACAGCTGTCTCTGGTGAATACATAGTTTAGCGTTAACTGTCTACATGCAGTCCCACTCTAAGACAGAAGAGTAAAGCAGCCTGGATGCTAAAGAGACATACACAAGTCCTCTTTCCTAGATGCAAACAGTCATGATGAGAACAGGGTTTCTAAGCAGCGAATTTCCTGACTTCTACTAACCATAAAATACTTGAACTCTGCAAGTAACTTTGCAGTTGGACTCCACTCTGGCAAAGGGCGAGGCACTTGTCTATGATATTAATTTCCATGAATGTAGGCCTTGCAGAGGGAACAGTAGACTTTAATGGTATCCATATGTGACCGTACTCTCCCATCCCTTTTGCCCATGCTGACAGGGCTGCCTACTACTGTGGTCTACCAGGAAGGAAATCAGTCTGCGACTCAAAGGATGATGACATTGCTATGTACTTGCCGCCCCTCACAATATTAGAGATGCTTACCAGGACAGGCAAGTGACTTTGTACTCTACTTCTAAGAGCCCGCATAGGATGAGCTCAAAGGTACAAGACTGTTGCAGAAGATTCAGCCCAGGCACCAAGGGCACTATGAAGAAGGGAGACATAAGTTACCAAGGTATGTTTCTCCATAAGCCCTCAAAGCTTCAGAAACTTTCTCCTTTTTCCCCCCCCATACAGTCCTCTGACGAAGCATTAGTGGCAGCAATCTCTGAGTGCCCAAGTCCAGCACTTGGTGAGCGCACTGTTTGCAGACCAAGAGCAAACATCTCCTTGAGGGCATCCCAGCTGCAGAAACACAAGCCACTCACACAGCAACAGAGCAGTGGGTGCACCAACACAAGGAACTGCTCCTCTTCCAGCAGTCAGTCACGTTATCTCTGACAGGGTGAAGATAAGTGCGGCAAGGAGTATTTGCATAGGCAAGGGAGTGTAAGCAGAACTAAAAGGTCCTCCACAGGCTGAGCCAGACCTTTCCTGCACTTATCCTCAACAAAGACTCACAACCTCCCTTCCTTCTAGCTGCAGAAAACCAACCATCTCTCCCGCTTCAAGGTCAGCCCTTTGGTGTAGGAAGGTACCTCTTGCACACTGCATTGCTCCTCAATCAAGGGGACAACAACACATACAGAATGGCACATGTAGAGTAACAGCAGCCTCTTCTGCTGTGCCAGCTAGGCACAGCGCCTGGTGGTTTCTGGCCGCATTAGCCACTTGTCAACCTAAACTTACGTAGTTGGCCTCTGGCCATGCTGGCCACAGTTTAACATTCCCCTTGGTCAATCTTGTAAACCACACTTGTAAACCACATCAGCCTTTACATAAAGCATTGCAGGTACATCAGCCAAATTTGCCATGCTGCTCACAAAGCCAAAAGTTTGTGGTTGCTTTCAGATACTGACATGCTTCCTCAGTGGAAGGGCAGAAAAGAACAAGGAACTGAGTGGGGAATGTTTCCCATACCAGGAAACTGCAGGTCTTACAAATAATTTGAGGCAAAGTCTTCCAAGGTTCTTGTGTTCTTTCATTATCAGGAAATTGGCTTATGTGCTTTATCCTAAGTAGGAACTGAAGGTATGATAGTTAACAGTGTTTAAAGAGGGCAAAGCATGGGTTACAGGCTCACTGGATGAAGAGGAGTTCAATGCCTTGCAGTGGCAAGCAGCATTTATGCACCGGTAAAAGAAGTGAGGATGGGTTCTGCACTGCCTATGGAGGAGAAGAATAGGCTGTGGAGTACATTTATGTATGAGCCAGGTAGGAGCAGTTGTAATAGGAACAGCTGTCATATTAACACACACTGTGGGTGATACCCTTGTGTTTGCATCATGATCTTGCATTATCTGCCGATGACAAGAGAACACGCTGTCTGCAAGAGATAACCATGTCATGCACCAAGACCTGGATGATGACTTTTAAACTATGATCAGAAGTAATGATTTGACATCATACGGCTCAAAAATGCACCTCAGCATCATGCCACATGCCAGAGAGATGCATTAGTTCATCAGCTGCTGTAAGGCTCTTCTCTTGATGCCATGAAGCCATCTCTCCACTTTCTCAAGCAGATGAAAAGGGGACACTGCTGTTCTTCAGATACTCTGAAGAATGTGCAATACAACCTGTTACAGACCCACAACAGCCTCAAGTAAAGACAGATGGCTTATTCTTATCTAAGCATCTTCTATCACACTATAACTGAGTAAAGGTAAAATGCAAGTAAAGGCATTTTTTCAAGACATCTAAGCTAAGTAACACAGCTGCAGATGTCTCTAAAATACACATTCACAGACGTGACAGGAAAACCACACTTAACCTACTTATATCAAGATTAAATCGGGAAGGACTCTTTCTTCCCCCCCAATAGAAACAGGCTGCCCAGGCTTAGCTTTCAGAATATCTTATGCCTCAGGTTGTATTCATTAGAAGAAAACACCTAATGCATCTACTATACTGCATTAGAATCCCATTAGTGCTTCCTAGTTGTTCTCTTTTGGCTATCGCTAGCTCCCATGCTGGGCATTTCTGCTGACATCTATTTTGTTGAATTCATGAACAGGAAGGAAAAATCACAATACAGAAATGAATTAAGTATTAACAGAGCATTAACAGGGGAGAAAGTAATACACGGGGCCAAAGTTAGTATCAGTCCCAGATGTGTATCCAAAATCAGGATTTGGCTCGTGACAGTTACAGCTCAAACAGATCCCACAGTAAAATTTTGTGCATTTCACACCTACTACATATAGAATCCTTTAGCATAGAAAACGTTAAACATGAAATTATAAATCCCTTCATGATAATCAAGTAAAACGGCATATACTTGTATATTTACTTTACTAAAATTGTTTTTGGTTTTTTTTTTTTTTTAAAATCACGGAATTATTTTCTAACTATAAAACAGTGCAACTCTTTTACCATTATAACATTATAATATTTTTCTTTGTTCTGTAGGATACTGACCCTTCCCTGATTAAGCACTTGAGCAACACGTAGACACTTGCATCCCAACTCTAGAAATCTGGCTCATGGGTACTGCAGAAGTTCTTCATATGGAAGTCTTATTTGTGAATATAAAAAAAATAATGAAAATCAGGAGCTTTATATGGAACATCTGTCTTTTACAAAGGACTAAACAGAGGTAAGAGAACAGTGAGCAAAATCTTAAGAAGACAATGGGCAAACAATTATGTACTCAAGGATATGGTTTCTTTAATGAAAAGCAACCAAGAGCACAGTCAATGTCCAGTGACTTCATGAGACTGGACATGCTATTGACTTTGATAACTTTTTGATCAGTTAGCTGTTATTCGCAAAAGTCTGAGTGCTAAATTTCAACAGAATACATAAAAAAACCTCCTGCCTTTCCACTCCTTGTACCAGCCAGTTTATATTCCAACCTGGTTATGATGACATCGAGATGTAGCACCATCAAATACGGTCCACATTTGAGCCAAACTTACTCAACTAAGAAAAATATATTTTATATATTTTTATATATTCTTATATATTTTAT
>PPHD01013207.1:0-17497 GCA_002909625.1 Bambusicola thoracicus | reverse complement strand
AGAGCACTCTGATGTTGATGTACTGGTATCCTCCTAGGCTAATGGAAGTGAGCCCAATATTTATTTTCTTCCTTCTCCTTAAGTTAGCTGTTACCTCGCAAAAGTAGAGGCAGCCATTAAACCCTCAGTCCAGAGGGAACAAGAACAGCTGCTCCCCCTTTCTACTTTCCTGACTGGTACACCCACAGCACCTGACCTGTATTCACTCAGAATCATGCTATCTATCTATTATCTTGAATTTGTATGAGCTTTGCAGAGCTCTTAACAGTTAAAAAAAGGCTTGGGCAGTGAGTGGGTTGTTCTTTTTCAAGCTCTTTGTACGAGCAACAAATATCTGTGTTGTGAGTGTACCTCATTTTTCTGCATGCAATACGTACTGCATGTTGCTTTCTTTAGTATTTCAGTACAACTAGATTAACACAGTACAACACCTTGTGCATGTTCTATTGTGAAAAAGAAAAGCGGCTCAGGGAGACAGTGTTCATGATGAGGAGCTAAGTACATGATTTCACTGTGCACTGGACTAGTCAGAGTTTTGGATGACTGTTATCCTGCTGTATAGTTCTATTACATTTTGCTCATTTTGTCACCTGTCTGTAATACCTAGTAAGTGAGCCATCCTCAGATTGACTGTGTATTTGTAGTAGCACTTTGCAGACTTAAATATAAATCTTGTAAAAGCAGATTGAAATATCTGTGGATGTTTTCTAGATATCAAGATATTTTAGGACATTAAAAATCAAATTGCATGGATACTAAAAGGTTGTGAAATGTGTAGCACACCTATCACACAGCCTTTAGGGTGGCTAGCCATCATTACACTGAGAGTCCAGTGAGATCTGCTGTACAGAAGTGCACTCTTCATGGGTCTCCTAGGAGTGGCCTGAGTGCTTTAGGTATGGGCCCATGATATGCAGAACTGCTGTGTTCTTGCAGATTATCATCCTTTCAGTCATTCATATTCATTCATGCTTTCATGATCAGGGTACTGGCATCAACAATACATTTGACACAGAAAAAAAATATAAGAAAAAATAAAAGAAAAAGCACTTGCAACTGAAGTTATTAACTGACACTTCTCATTCAAGCAGTGTCACTTAAAACCAAATATTTAGACTTCAAATCAGGATAATGAAAAAAACATTCTCATAAGTGTGATGGAGCTTCAATCTAATTGACACTTGTACTTCCCTGCAGCTAAGGAGGATAAAGTTTCATGAAAGCATGAGCAAGTTGACAGCCCAAGTTCTCCAGCCTTGGCACATTTTGTGCAAACAGTATTTAAATCAGCAATGTCCTTTACTGTATCTGCTTGTTAAATTCTCTGCATTTGCTAATAAGGAGATAGGTGAATGCATAGTTTGTCACCTAGCAACCTGATCTGAGTGTTCTGAACACTTTTTGAATTAATAGTTGTAGACAGATTCTTAAAAACAGCTAATTCCTTTTTGCTTGTGCAAGTGTGATCTCCTATCTATGTTTGTGCAAAATGATGAGCAGGCAACTAAAGAGAGAGCTAAACAGAAAAGGAAATGAAAATGGAATCATATGGTCTAATTGGTGTGCATACATACAGAAATTCTGCTTCTATTCTTCTAATTTGGCTCTACATGAATTTGCATGACATACCTCAAGTTCCCTGCCTATTGTATAGCATGCTAGTCAAATTCTTTTCTACGGAAAAAAATGGGAACATAGAACCTTTGCTATGTTAAGCAGCCTCCCTTCTGTCCCCCTTGATATTCCATAAGATAGTGAAAATAGCAGTGAGATTTACTATTTGCTTATGATAGGTTATAAGAACAGTAATTCTTGTCTGCATTAAACATCACCTTTGGACCTTAGACTTAAACAGCAACTGATAGCAATAATTGAAACTGTATTAATGACAGCTGATAGGTGGATGGGACAAGAGAGGATGTGCCTATCTGCAGTCTTGGTGAGGGAAGGCACTTGTGAGCAATGGCATCTTTTGTACTGTGTTCTCTAAACAGTGCTCACAGGGAGAGAGCTAAAGCCTCTTCAGCCTGGCCAGTAAATTTGCACCTGAACAAGGCAGAGACAAAGCAAATTGACATTCTACTGAATTTTAACACACTGTTAGCCTTTGATGACTGAGTTTCCTTAATACTTGCTCAACCCTGACCAGCCTGATGATGCAAGTCACTTACCCGACAACTTCAACTGTCCACCAGTGAGTGATTCCTTTTCCAAACACTACTTACTCTCTTGGTGACAAAACTAAACTAGCACTTTTCTGTGTCCCTGCTGCCAGCTTACACATCATAGAATGTTCCTAAGAGAAAAGAAACATGATTGAATTGTAACCAACTTCTGTTTGTACCTCACAAATCAGCAAGTTTTTTTGAGACAAAGTGTACCCCATCTCAGCAGCTTCATAGACAGGCTTAATAAATTAGGATAATGTCCTACTGTAAAATAGGTCCTGTGCTGATGGTCTGATTTTAACTGGTTGACCTCAGTAATGAAGGGAAATGTTGGTTTCTTTAAAAATCAAAGGCATCTGATTACACCAAATTTAAAAGCTTGAAGAGTTGAAATAACTATATATTTTTGTAAGTGGAGGCACTTCTTCCATTCATGTGATAATTTGAAGCACACTATTTTTTTTCATTGCAGGCTCTCAAATACATTAAAAATAAAACCAGGACCACTGTATGCTGCTGGGTTCTTAGAAAGCTTTCTTGGCTTTCTCTTTCAGCTTCCAATTGTTCATTTGAAAAATAAGAAGCACATTGCAGTGATGAAGTCCATACTAGGAGGCATAAACAAGAAGCCAGAGGAAATTTTTATAGAAAGTATGAGAGGAGTCTGAAAGCTTAGTCAGTAGCAGCATATCAGTGATCTTTATCTCACAGACTCTGGGATTGCCTTCATCATAGTGCAGGGTTTGCTTTTATTTAGTTAATTGTAATAAATATCTATCAGTCAGCTCCAGTTTACGCCTGTATTTGAAAAGGCCACTCCACATATTGTCCGTATATTTATTCCAAGCTGACCTGTGACTGTGAGCACTCATAACCATGATGTCTGTACTGAAATATTTGTCTGTGTATATAGTGTTTAGCTCCCTGCGCATCAAACAGGGAAAAGTGGGCACTGATTGGGCACAGGTGAGCTTGCACAGGACTCACAGAGAGGTATGGTGATCAGTTACAAGTGGTGTTCCCCAGGGGTCAGTATGGGGGCCTGCCCTGTTCAATATCATTATTGATGACTTGGATGAGGGGATTGAGTGCACTCTCCGTAAGTTTGCAGATTACACCAAGATGGGGGAGAGTGTCAAGGTACTTGAGGGTGGGAAAGCCCTACAGAGGGACCTGGACAGGTTGGATTGATGGGCTTAGTCTGAGAATATGAGCTTTAAGAAGAACAACTGCCAACTCCTGCATCCTGGCTAGAGCAACCCCATGCAGTGGTACAGGCTGAAAAGATGCATGGATAAAAAGGATCTGGGGGTGTTAGTTGACAGACAGCTGAACATAAGGCAGCAGCATGCCAAGAAGGCCATTGGCATCCTGACTTGTATTAAAAATTGTGCAGCCAGCAGGAGCAGGGAGGTGATCATCCTTCTAAACTCAGCTCTGCTGAGGCCACACCTCGAGTACTGTGTTCTGTTTTGGGCCCTTCACTGCAAGAAAGACACTGAGGCCCTGGAGCATGTCCAGAGAAGGGCAGTGAAGTGGTGAAGGGTCTGGAGCACAGGTCTTATGGGGAGCAGCTGAGGGAACTGGGATTGTTCAGTCCAGAGAAGAAGAGAGTTGGGGAGACCATTATCATTCACTACAGCTGCCTGAAAGGAGGTTATGGTGCGGTGGTGGTTGGTCTCTTCTCCCTCATAATAGCAGTAGAATGAGAGGTGATAGCTTTAAGTTGCACCAGGTTGGATATTAGGAAAAATTTATTCTCTGAAGGAGTTATGAAGCATTGGAACAGGTCGCCCAGGGAGGTGGTAGAGTCACATCCCTCCAGGTTTTTCAAGAAAAGGGTGGATGTCTCACCGAGTGACATGGTCTAGAGCAGTCACATGCACAGGCTGATGGTTGGATGAGATGATATTATTGATCTTTCCAACCTTAATAGTTCTATGATTCTATGGTTTATGGAGTATTTGCACTAGAGTTGGGAGTGAGACCAACTCCAATCTCATTTTTATCAGGAGGAAAGAAAGCTTCCCCATTTTGTGGCAACTCACAGGAAACAAAATCTCAGTGAGGTGTAGGCAGCTGGCAAAAGGCTCTTAGTAAAATTTTCAAAATAGAAGTGAATTTCCTGTAGAGGCAGAAAACCCATCAAAATGCAGCTCTGATAAACTGGGTCTTTCATACATTAGAGACAGATATTTTCCTCTGAAAATTGTGCAGGGCCTTTCTAATGTACATTTTAATGCCTAATAAATTCTTTCTTGTAGTTCAGTCTGTGTCTGGCTATAGTGAAAAGTTTTTCATCTAAGAAATTAACAATAGGCCACCTGTAACAGAATGATACCAGTAGTGAAAATTTTAATGGTGAGAAAGTTATTGAGGTCAATTAAACTAGAACTATGTGTTTTATATTTTCAAGTAAATGTGAAATATATTAAAAAAAAAAAAAGACATAACAAGGAGAAGCTAAATATTTCAAGATGCCTACTAAAATAATGTTTTTGCTGTCCTTTTGGAAGAGAAAGAGTAATGTATCATCTACATTCTTTTCTGTTACATACTTTCAACACTCACTTTGCCATCTATTTTTAATGCTATTTTTCCATATTTCTGTTACTATTCATTCTTCTGACTTTCTTGAGTGCTAGATTACAAATCTTCTCTGTTCTGCACCGTTATTTCAGATCCTTCTCATTATTATAGATATTTCTCCTTTTCTTTTCTTTACTTTTCTTTCCCTCTCTACTACTTCTAGAAAAGAACTGTAATTTCTAAGCTAACAGACCTCTGTGCAGAGTGGAAAGGGCTTTTTTACATTTTTTTTCTTCCTGTTTATTAGTGCAGATTGAGATCTGACTTTCCATCACAGTTATTTGACAGTATGTTGACCAGTCAGAGATGTTATATGAATAGAACATTGTGTTCATGTGTGTACACAGTACTGTTTTAAAGGCAGGGGGCTCAGTCTCCCTGTTTAAAAGAATTCCCAGTATCATTGAGTAGGTGAAAATATTGCCCGATGTCTTTTGCAGAAAGGCAGTGTATGCATCCTGTGTGAAAAGTGTACATAACATTACACTTTTTACCCCAAGGTCAACTTCAGTCATTTACTGCTTGGATACTGAGCTTCTCAAACTTGAATTGAAATGTTGGAAAAACAGTGATTATGTGTCTGAAGGTATCATGCCTAGGCAGATGGTTTGCTGTTGTGCAGTGCTTTTCTGTGATGTCATGTATCTGACTGATCTCGCTCACTGAGCAAGTGGCGGGATGTCTCTTTTTGGAGGCAGATTCTGGTATGTTTGGGGGTTGTCAGTGTGTGGAACTGTCCCTATGGCTTCCAAAATCCTTGCCATGGTGCATCTAGTATAAATTTTGTCTGTGTGTCCTTTATCCTATCTATGACTGGATCTTAGCATCTTTTCTTTTCCATGCATGCCAATTAATTCATCTCTGAAATCTGTCTCCTCAACATGCGAAAATCCTGCAGTGGCTAATCCACCAAAGAAGCTAAGTGACATCGACACAGTGAGTTTGGAAACTGAGCTACATCTCATACTAAAAACTATCTACATTATCCTGAATCTGTTCTCTGGACACTCATTTTATGTGCCTGTATTTTAAATTTTTTATTTTTTTCTATAACATTCTCCTTTTTTGGATGCTATAGACCTCCACTCTATTTAGTATTTTCTTGTTTAGATGCTTGTTTCCGCCTTGAATGGTCCTGCTTTTTGTGTCCTTCTCTGTGTTTGGTTCTACTGTAACCTCCCAGAGATAGCAAATAGTTGTGATGAGTGATTTCTCATTCATACATGAACTGATTCCTCTTTATTTTAATACAGAAAGTGCTTTTCCCTCTCTCTTTTTGGCTGTCATGTGTTTTGCACGAATAAGTTTGAATCTTAATCTTTTCTACCATTTATAGTCATATTTATTTTGTCGGGTTTATTTGTACCTATAATCGTTCTTGGCAGATTACCAGAACAATTTGAGAAAGGGAATCTTCTCCCTTTACTGTGCCTGAATCTACCAATGCTGAGCCGGAGTTTAGTATTACTTTCACAGTGTGTATGAGCCATAATCAACAATTTTGAGCTGCAATTAAGAGATGGCCCATTGAGTCCTCTAAAAAGAAACAAATACAAAATGGAAGATATAAACACTGCAAAAATACATCTCTTCATTTTTGGCAATGTGTGTTTGTCGACTACCACTTCCCAGAGTGCAGAAGGAGCTAGCAACGACATTTGATTTTGTTTCTGTTTTGTTGCTAGAAATGGTTGTTACAGAATAATTGTAATGCAGGCTGAATCAAACATAAGTTTAGTGAACCAAGGATTTCATTAATGTTTTGAATTCCACATCTCAATAACGAATTAGAAGGACTTTCATATTCTTTAAGAAAAAATTATGTATTCAGCCTCAGAATCCCAACTGGACCTGGAACCACAAGGTCAAGATAGTACAAAGCAAAGACAATCTTCAACCCTTCCATGCTGTCACTGTCTCCACTTCCAAAAAGTTTAGTGATTCACAGTTTATGCTTAGCTGTGCAAACTGATTTATCCTTTTTTTCCTTTAGTCTGTAACTGCTGGGTTTGAATGTGCTTAGAATTATCTCCCACACTTGTGAATGAAGAATTCTGAAATACTATAGATATGTAACACATATGTATGTGTTTGTTTGTCTGTTTTTGTTGTTGTTTTCCTTTTATTTGAAAGGTAAAATAGTAGAAATCATTTTGTTCTACTTATTCTTTCAGGACACAATTATTGTTTTTGCTTTGTGCACCAGTCTGTTTTACATTGGTGAGCAATGGGAAGTTGAAAGAATGGGAGGGTCCAGGAGGACTCTGGAAAATGAGTCTCATTTTGCCACTGTTGACAGAGCAGTAGGAAGAGTCAGGATGAAGACAGTTGTTTCTGATGTCCTTGCCGCTAAGAACCTCTTTGGAACCGGTTGCCACCCAGTATTTTCTGGTCACCTCTTAGTGGCAGGAACAGCAGTCAGTCTTGTATTCTAGAACTCTACTGGAAGTGAAGAAGTATCAATAATGATTAATTTTCACTGTTTATTACCTGCTATTCTAGGTGATAACAGGCCAAGTTGCCCACAGCTTAACCCTGCAAAATATTACAGCAGGTGTATCCTGCAGCCCTTCCCCATCCAACATAGATCACCTGAAAGTGTAAGGTAAGTCAGATTCAGAATTGTTAGTGAGGAAGTTTGTGAAGTTTCTATTAAAAACTAATGTCCTCATGGAAGAAGATACAAATTACTATGTACTTGTGTGGACTTTAAAAGAGAAACATCAAACCACTGCATTTTGTATGCTTATTTGATATGAACAAAGTGATTGGCCAATTGCAGAGAAGCTGCCTTCATGCCAACTGACAGTAGAAATTACCTAGGAAATTCTCAGAGGACTGGAGCTTAGTTACACATGCTTAAAATTAGAAGAACAGTCTGTACCATATGAAGGAAAACATATCTGTAACATTTGGTACAAGCTAACACTAGTCAGGGTAATTAAATTCAATGTTTTTTAAAGATTAATAGATGTTTTACCTCAAGTGCTTTAGCAAGCATAAAAATGGGAGGAAAAGCGTATCACTCTACCATATTTTCCTCTTTCATCTACTCTGTTGCGTTAATTTGTGGATATCAAAGTGGTGACTAACTGGATGGATTCTGTTGATTTCACAACATAGTTTTCAAAATCAAATTGCTGCCTTAGGAAGATAAATCCTTTTTTGTGTGTGTGTGTGTATGTATGTGTAAATTTGGAGGTAGCACTGTCTGAAGAATGGACTGTCAGTTCCAGTGGAAGTACTGATTGATTGTTAACTTTGGAAATCATCAGGAAGGTGAAAAAAAAATGAAAACCCTCTCCCCCATGATATTTCAGGATCTGTGCTTTTCATTGCAAGGCAAATTCTAGAAACCTCCACGTAGACAGAACTGATAAAGAAGTTGAAGAGCAGAGCTTTCCTCTATTTAATGCATTCCATAGACTTAGAGAGTCAGGTACCCATCAAAATGTTGAGGGTAGCAGAAATGGTGTTATGCCTGCTTGGTCAGCCAAGCTCTACAACTGCCACCTGAGGATGTAACTGTGGCTTCTGAGATACGTGAGGCAATTCTTCTAATCATTTTTGGGAAACTGAGATGTAAGCATCTTCTAGAATCTTCATTATCTGCACCCTCTGTGCAGTCAAGCAGGACTTGGTAACTGTATAATAAAATCCTTATGAGCACAAAGTCAGCATAGTTATTGTGAAAGAAATAAGCCAACCTGCACCAATAAGTATATGGCTCATGCTGCATATAAGATAAAACAGTTTCTCTGCTGCCTCATTTTTTTCAATTTAAATCATGGCTGTATCTTTCATTTAGTTAAATATATCAATGATGTGTAAACATAATAGCTTTGTGATCACTGATGTGGAAGATGTTGAAAAATGCTTTTGTCTTTGTGAGACTGAGGGGATTTGTATTCTGTCAGTTCTCGTGATAGTATCACTTGAACTAATGCTGCACAAAATCATCTGAGTAAATGAGGAAATACTGAAAACTGTGCTATCTTTTTGTACAGCATACAGTATTCCCTTCAGCCATATAGTAATTTTCCAGGTTTCTTCTTTTGCTTGAACTATGTAAGGAAAACCTAAATACAAAGCATTTTGCACGGGATTCTGTGAGTTGTATGATAGCAGACTATCCTTTTATACCTCTCTCTTCATCTGTTTTGAGAGCCAAGCAAGCTCTTAATATTAATTTTCTGTAATGTGGCATGTTCATTTTTTAAAAAGCGATTACTCTTTACCTTTCTGTTTCTAATGGGTAGACAAGAGCCTTAGGGTAGACCATGCTACAGCAGAACTAAGTGGAGGAAAGCTAGTGAGCTGTGGCTGTAGTTACACGGGGATCAAGCTCAGCTGTAGAACTCTTCTTGTCAAGTGTAACTTGTTCTCATACAACCCAGTTTTGTGGGTGAAAAATCTTTACTTTTGAAGTATTTGCATGCATGTTGTTAAGAGTGAGTTTACGACATCTATATTTGGGCCTCTTACAGTACACTGATGAGTTCGGAAAGGAGTGACGAGAAATGTGTGTGTCAATCTTGTTATAAAGGCAGTTTAAAATATCAGATTTTCCGACCCAGGAAAACAACAAAAGAAGTAACAACAAAACATTTAATAGAATATATGTAACATTACTTAGGATGATCTCGATTAATCAACTAGAAAGTGAAAAAGAGTAATCATTTGAGATTTATACAGCAAAATTATGAAATAGAGAAATAATTTTTTGGGACACTGGGTAATGGGAAAAAGGCAGCTTTTGGTAAGTACTAACCAAGTAAGTACCAGTTCCAAAGAGATGAATCAGACCTCATGAACTAATGAATACCTGCAGATATAACCTGTATGCTATGTTTAAAATAAATTCACCTTAGTGGAACATACATATGGATCTTCAGAATACCTGTTTGGAGGCAATTGATTGAGATTGAAGCTTTATACCCCTGATAATACTTAAGGCTACAAGTCAAAATTGATGTGTCTCTCATAATTTTGGGCATTAACATCTTTATTCTAAATATTTTTAGAAAGATTCTTTAAAATTGGATGTAGGTATGCATTTGACACAATTAAAAAGCACTGCCAAATATTTACTGATAAAAAAAATAAAAGAACAACAGACATGAATTTCCACAGAAAAGTAGAAAATGTTGGTAATAGACCTGGATCAAGTAGTTATTTCAATATCACAGTGCATTTCCAAATGGAGTTTTAATGAAGCAGCATGTTAGTGAAGTGAGCATGATTGTGGCTCAAGATATTTGGTAGTTGTGAAGTTTAGGCTGTTTCTGGACTTGAGTGTATTCTTGCTGTGCTCTGTAGATTTATTTTGTCATTCCGGAGCCAAGGGGTGGTGGAAAACCTATTTGTTAAAAATGATTATGGAGAATTAGAAATGACTGCTACTCATTACTGAGCTCTTGGAGATTAGTCAGCATGCTGCTGTCTTTGACCTTGAAATGCAGACACAGGACTGTGTAGGAGTCAGGGAGAAGTATATCATGAGTTGAATGACATCCACCTACTCCTGTAGTTACGTTTTAGATGCACATTCTGTCTTTGTTTGGAAATCAATCTTTCTAGGAGCCTGCCTCCTTAAAACACAGTTAAATTGCCCTGCAGGAAGGAGATACACTATGAGAGCAAACAGGATACTTGCACACGGCAGACAGGAAACAGAAATATATCCATGTCAGCTTTTGGTTGTTTATTATGATTGACTGTGATACTGAATATGTAAATTAAGGCAGACATATTTTGGGACATGGGAGAGAAATGACAGTGAGAACCAAGGATGATTAAAAACCCCATGCAATGGCTGGTTAGGAAAGGTATTCTGCTCTCTATTACAGGTATGGCTGAGATAACACGTATAAGGAGCCCAAATGAGGAAACAATTATGCCATGGTTTTTGAAGAGGAATGAGGCGTGATATGAATATAACAAGAAGAATGTAAGAACTGTTGTCCTTGGACTAACATACATGATATTGGTTTGTGAATAAAATAAACAGTGTGGAGTGTTGGTAGCCTCGTTACCTTCTATAGATCTGCTGAATTCAAGTGACAAATCACACTGGAAGAAAATTACCTTTTAATTTTCTGGTCTATGTACTGTTACTATTTACATAAATACTATTAGTTCTTAGTAGAATTTAGGTGTATTTCCTGTGGTGGTCTGAATTTGTTATGTTGCTCTGTAAATTTTTTGAATGTGAGATGCTGTAAAATCAAATTCAGTTTGGTTGGTTTCAAGTATCTCAAAAGGTTCTTTCCAACAAGATGTTAAAAATCATGTTGGTCCTATGCTGGTAGCTGGATTTATGTTACAGAATATTAAGCAAATTATGTCTTTTATTACATGACACATCCATTACACAAGGCATCTGTGTTCAATATCAGTTAATTAAAGTTAATTGGATCACAGCTAGCTTTCACCCTTCTGCAGAACAGTGCAGAGTCTCCTGCATTCTATGGTGGAACAGCCTTAATGGCAGTTCTTAGGTGCAAGTTCACAAAGGCTATGCAGCTTCTGAGGAGCATGTCAGTGGGATAGCAGCACCCTGTTTTCAACAAAATTTGCACAGAGCAGGCTTGATCTCATTGTCTCTAAGTGATGAGGACATAGACATCACCTCCAGGACAAATGGGAAGTCAAGGTAGATAGGCCTTAGGACATGGTGATTCCTAAGCTTTATGCAGTTTGTAGATAATTACTACAATTACTACTACCCGGGAAAACTCCCTGCACATTTGCCAGGCAGATGGTGACAGCTACAGCCAGAGTGATGATTCCAGTTAGGGTATTTTCACAGATGTTTGGGAGCAATGCAAAAAGTGTTGTACTTTTCACAGTCTTTTACTATTACTCAGTAAAAATTGCCTTGATTGATTGCAGGCTGAGAACAGAAATATCTCTTTCAAAGGTTTTAAAGGCTCAGCTGCCATGTTATTCTAGCAAATAACACATCACAGAGAAATTTCATGTCTGACCTATGATGAGGAACACCTGTATTTTGATTGTATATTTTGAAGCAATTTATCATTTTGTAAAAGGTATTGATGCTTGTGATAGGCTATCCATTGCTAATATATTGCTGCACATCTAACATTTCCAAGATTTCTACTGCTACATTTTATGGCACCAGTGGGACTGCACAAATTCTGAGGCATGCATTTAATTAATTAGTCTTTATCCATTCTATTTGGGGATAGACAGAGGAACTTAATATATTATTACTAACTAATGAGCAAATTCTACTTTCTGATGATTAAATTTTCAGAAGTAATTTGAAATATAGATTGTATGTCCTTCAAAAGGAGACACCATCAGATGAACTTCATTAATTAATCAACACCATTGAGTGCATGGCATAGGTATGCAGGTGCTGGAATAGAAAGACTGCATTTGAAGTTGTTTCTTATTGTTTCAAAGGCAAATGGCCCAGAGATTATTTTCTCTGATATGTTAGCCCCTTTTATAGCAGTATAATCCGTGAAGAAAGTGTCCTAACTTTGATGCATATTAGCACTTCTACCATGAATAGTTAACCTGGTCATGCAAGTTGATCTTTCCTCCAGTTAATGTAGGTTATTAAGTCCTTTAGCAATCATTCCACACTGTGGCTGTGGGCCATGTCTCTGTTGGTCCTGCAAGATACATAATGGTTTCCCGTAATTCTCCCCTTCCCCATACAATAGAAAAGACGGGCTGTTCTCCCACAGTCTGTTCTTGGAAAAGAAAACATTGTGGCTTGTTTTATTGCAGCTGAGAAGGTTGTGTGTTTACCCCTTTTTCAAGTCTTAGTTGCCAGAGGCAACCAGTGGTAGTGCCTGGTTTTGGCTCAGCTGAGTGCTATTCTGCACTACAAAAAAATTGCAGTGAAGAAAAGCTTTGTGCTTCCTCTTCTTTCTGAAAGAGTAAGGAAAATTTCTGTCCTTCCATCCTTCCATCCATCCTCACAAGGGTGGTGGAGGAGTCAGGAATATGGTCGCTGTGTTTGAAAGAGCCCAGTGGCTGATGCAGAGGAGCTGCCTCGCAGAGGTTGAGGTATGAAATCAGCACAAAGTAATGTTGGATACTTCCTTGCTATGCTGTGGTGAAAAAGGGCTAGGTTTTACATCACAAAACATCACCTCAGATGTTTGATCCCCCTTGTATTCCAATCTGAGGGACTAGGACCTCCAAACTGGTACTGAAATGATCGGTGAAGGTCATACCATGAAAGTCTTGCCTGCTTCATTGATCTTCAAGGACTCAGCTTATACAGCATTAGGTCCATCTCTGAGGAAGGTGCCTCAGGACTAGTAAAGCTCTCCCCTTCCTTCTGAATCCCATTTCCTGACAGGGGACCTCTTCAGTTGAATGTGAAATTAGTACTGCTGATTAATCATCTGTGCATTGCTGTTGAAACTCAAATTGTTAGGGACAGAAAAGAGTATTAACTGAATTGACTAAAGAACAGGCTTGGAATTAGAAGATGTAAATTTTAGTCCTGGCTCTTCTCTGACTTAGAATCAAATAAGGTAAATAAATCCATTAAGAATAGACACAATCTATCTATCTATAATTCAAATATGCCCAGTTTAGTGACAGTGACATTCTCATGGAGGTTGCAAAGGTCACACTGACAGAAAAGGCCAGAAGTGTGTGTACACTCAGAAAATGAAAGGTGAATGTCATGATGTGACGTAGAGGTTTTCAGACCCTAGAAAAGATTGCTTCTTAAAGCAGTTATTGGAACACTTCAGGAGAGGTAAACCTTGAATTAACTTAATCCAAGTCCAATATTACGATGTTACTACTAAATGGCTACTATACTGTAATGATCATGATATACTCAGATTTAGACGTGTCCCCATATAATGTAGAACTACTTAAAAACCAAGTACTTATTTTCAAGAGATAAAAAGAAGTATTTAAGGGGAGATTCAGAAAGTTCAAAACATTCTGTGTTCATTTGGTAATGTGTGAACTAATAGAAGTTGACCTAAGGCTAATAGACACAAACTTACAAGTCTATTGCTCATCATTAAATATATAGAAAAGTGATCTAGTTGATACACTGACAAAAAGCTTTTTGTCAAGGGCCTTTGCTAAAGGTCCTTGGAGAAATTAAGTTGAGGTAGGACAGCAGAGAATGTCTTCTGGGTAGCAAAGACTGTTTAAAAGATGTGAAATGAAGAGTAGCAGAAAATGGTGAGATTTCACAAGGAAGAAGGGTAATGGTGCAAGTCTGGAGGCATCTGTACTGAGGTCTGTGCTGTCAAATATGTTAACACAAATATACTACTATATAGTAATAAGTTACATTATTAAAGTATGTGTGTACATGTATAGAATACGCTTGAGTACACTAATACATGTGTTTTAATATACAGATGGCAACATGACAGGAAGTTTGTATTTAGTATCTACAGATGCAAAGTAAATGCATTTTTTTCCTGCAGGAAAATCTATCCTAGCTATACGCCTACAGTGACAAGATCTAAATCAGTATTACATTACCATTTAAGACAGAGAGCCTGGAGTCACGGGTGATTGTACTGTAAACACATTGGCTCAATACTGTTAAGAAAAAATCAGACAGAACATTAGGAACTATTAGGAAAAAGAAGTGTTGTTTACAGTTTTGCCTTCTATGTCACTGTGAATAATCATAGTTCATTTTCATGCTGGGTACATCTTTGGAGATTTGAGCTTTCACTTTAAAAAAGGTATAACGTAATTGAAAAAGCATTATAATTATCACTCGATAGATAGATTGATAGATATTATATGCTATTCTTATAAAAAGTGGTAAGGATGGCTGTGGAATAGAGTAACTCTTATACAAGACAATAAATATCCTGGTGTGCTCCAGGTAGGAAGAGGGAGGGCAGAGAACAGAGATGCAGCCAGGCAGCAGATTGCTTCCTGCTCTTGTCTGACACTAATTCTTTATCTGTTCAGAGCATTTCCTTTCATGGCCCTGCTTCTGTAAGGGTGAGATACCACATTTCAGATCAGAAGTTGAGAAAGTTGTTAGCAGTGGTGTCTCAAAACAGGTAAGACCTATCCAGAATCTCTTATTAGAGACAGGAAAACTTGGAAACCCTCCGCAATATCTAGTTTACAAAATGAAATAAATAAAAAGGATTAATTGTAAAGATGATGCAGTCACTGCATTATTATCATTTAAACATCATGATCTTAGAAAGGCAGATATCCGAGAGGAAATACTGTTATTTGTCATGAAATACAGTGTTTTAACAACATTAGTACTCAGAGGCAAAGTATTAGTTTCCAAAAATGTAGAATATTGCAATTTTGCATCACGTTACATTATTTATTACAATAAGCATCATTTTTTATTTTTCCATAAGAAAAAGGTTTTAAACAGACTCAGAGAGGAAATGACTGTACAAGCCACAAGATCTGTCTGAAACCAGGTGCGCCTATTTTTGGTCTCTTGTTTCCATAAATAATGGATTGACAGCTTTGTAGTTTCCAAAGGATAAGTGATACATATAAATGTCAGAAAAATATATTCAAACACTGCATCTTTTTGTGTGATGAATAGTCCAGTGTAAGGTTTTTATGGTTCTAAATAAAATTTATAATTTAATGTTCTTCATGCTTTAAGTGAGGCTCTGA
Organism: Bambusicola thoracicus; assembly: GCA_002909625.1. NCBI lineage: Eukaryota > Metazoa > Chordata > Aves > Galliformes > Phasianidae > Bambusicola > Bambusicola thoracicus. The sequence goes on along the minus strand of PPHD01013207.1, from coordinate 2,108 downwards.
GGGGACCGTGACGAAAAGATAAAAGAAAAGAAAAAAAAGAAAAAAAAAAGGGTAAAACACAGAAGAAAAAAAGAAAAAGAAAAGAGTATCTTCATCCCTCTTGAATAAGTACAATTGCTGTATGTTTAACAAAAGGTTTCCTCAATAAGATGGGGCTCTGGGACTATTTGGTAGAAATGTTTAGCTGATTACTAGTACTTACTGAAATTTATGCTAAGGCTGAGTGGTTCCATTAATACAAGAACTTATTTTTTCTGACTGATGAGTGTGAAAAGACAAGGACACGGAGCCTGAATGCTGCTCATGGAAGAACACAAGTTATCTTATAAAGCATACTAATATGAAGGATTAAACAAAAGCCAGGATAACAAGTTCTTGTCGTATCACATTAGTAATCTTTGGGCAGTAGTTTTCTCTTTCTGATCTACCACCCCCAACTGTTTTCCAGCAGAGATGTGGACTCCAAGTTGATGGTGAAGTCTAACTGAAAACAGATTTAATCTTGTTTTTTTCTCCTTTCTCCTTATCTTTCATGGATTCCTTTGAAGTGGAATACGGATTTGTGATAGACAAATCAATTGATGTATTTCTTCACACTTTTTAATGTGAAGTATGATTAAATTCAGAACTGGGATTGCTTAGTTTGGAGAAGAGGAGTGTCAAGGGAGATCTTATCACCCTCTACAACTCCTGAAAGGAAGCTGTGCGGGCAAGGTGCGGGTTGGCCTCTTTGCTCAGGTAACTGTGATAGAATGAAAGGGAATAGCCTCAAATTGCTCCAGAGGATGTTCAAGTGGGATATTAGGAAACATTCCTTCTCCAAAGGAGTGATGAAGCATTAGAATGGGCTGCCAAGCGTGGAGTCACCTTCCCCAGAAGTGTTCAAGAACCATGGAGATGTAGCACTGAGGGTTGCGGTTAGGGGGCAATATGGGTGATAAGTGGACAGGTGGATGAGATGATCTTTCAAACCTTAATGATTCTATGATTCTGAATTAGATGACTGGCTGTTTGTGGAACCTCTTGGCAAGTGAGGAGAGGGACTCCAGTCTGGAGAGCCTGCTCAGGGAGGGAGGGAGCAGGCAACAGGATCAGAGACTTGGAGGTTCTTCACATATTCATCTTTGCATATAACAAATCACTGCTTTAGATGTCATTGCTAACTATGGCTTATACTTGACACACGGATCCTATGCATAGTTTTAATTGATAAGTGAGTACTAGAAAAAAGACAAGCAGTGTTATGATTTCTAGTTAAAATTCTCTGTTTGGAGTGATGCTGTACTGCAGAATCTAGGAGTACTTGGAGGAACTGGGCCTGTACAAAATGTAAGAAGAGTTTCAAGTCTTGTTAGACAGGCAGAGTTTTAATGGGAAACCATGGTTCTAGGGGTCTCCTCTCTTTTTGAGGAAATGTTTGCTCTGAGCATACCTTTAACAGAGACAACTCTCAGTGCGTTCTTTGAATGAGCACATGAGGTCTCTTATTTTCTTCTTTGACTTTCTGTATATCAAAGAAAGGAAGTTTTGGGACAGGATAAGGATAATGATGACATATAGCTGTGCTTGTTGTAGACCAAGATTCAAAAAGCAAGTCCCTGTATGTAGAATTCAAAAAGGTTAGTTAGAAAAATAAACTAACTTTTTATTTATGAACAGTAATGTTCCATGGAGAAAAACTGACTGCACCATCTGCTTTTAATTTTTGGACAAAATTCATTGCCTATCATTCCTAAACCTAGGCCCTTTGAGAGTTCACTTATAAAAGCAAATAAAATTACCTTTTGGTGTACAACCTTCTCTCCTCTCTAAATTATTTGTAGGCAGAAACATTTCCCTGAAAACTTCTCAAAATGAGCTTCAGTGTCATCCGTAGTAAAGTTCATGATGACACCATTTTTGGCATACTGGCATATTACTTCTGTAAGGCAAAACTTAATTCTAGTAAGTTTATTGTAGAGAACTGATGGTAGATCTGCCATCAGAGTTATACCTTCAGAGAAGCTTCTACACTATCTTTTATTTGGCCACATGACCAAGAACCGTTTAATATGTCTGTGAGCCTAAGATAGACACAAGCCAAGTCAGAAACTGTAGTGTTAAATATT